>FN647684.1:179275-202564 GCA_000310025.1 Ectocarpus siliculosus
CTCTAGCTTAGGTACAATCACATTCAAGAGAATACACCTCTTAATCCTAGTGTCTAGGTGTGGGTCCGTAAGGATCTCGTCCATCTTGCCTATCTGAGCTTTACTCTTCCCAATCAACTTCGCTATGTGTGCGTCCCATGAGCACTCCTTCGAAATCTCTACTCCCAGGTACGTATACTTGTCTACTACCGGTAGTTCTTCCTCCCCCCATTTCCATTTGAATTGTACGGGATTTTTCTTATCTTCGTTACAGACTACTACTGCGCATTTTCCTACGTTCGCCGACAGTCTCCATTTTCGGGTGTATCCTACCGCCGCATCTATTTGTTCTTGCAACCCTTCTGGTGTTTCGGATACCCCCACGAAATCATCTGCAAACATCAGTCCGGACACACTCTTTCCCTCTACTTGGACTCCCTGTCTTACTGCTTCAACCGCCCTTATCAAATCGTTGATGTAAATATTAAAAAGAGTGGGTGACATCGTACAGCCCTGTGCGACTCCTTGGAGTATATCCACGTACTTCGAAATTTCCCCATCCAACATCACCGCACTTCTTGTGCATTCTGCCATCTTTTTCAACATCCTCCACATTTTCCCCCGGATGCCGATGTCCCACATCTTTTTCCACAATCCATTGCGCCATACGGTGTCGTAGGCTTTTTGTATATCGAGGAAGAAACAGTATGTCGTACGCCCGGCGTCTTTCCTACCTTGGATGATTTTACTCAACGTATATACATGGTCTACACAACTACGATCTGGTCTAGATCCAGCTTGTCCTTCGCTGATCTTTTGTTTCCCCTCCAACATGTCTCCCATTCTATTGTCTATCATCTTGCCAAACAGTTTCCCCACTGTGCTCAACAGGGTTATCCCTCTATAATTCCCCGGGTCAGCTTTATCCCCCTTTTTGAACAGTTCACGACTACTCCTTCTCTCCATCTCTTCGGCGCGTACTCGTGTTTCCATGTCCAGTTGAATATCCGGACCAACATGTTAATCATCCCCTCCCCCCCCTGTTTCAAAAGCTCGTTCACAATTCCATCAGCCCCTGCCGCTTTTCTATTCTTGAGTTTCGCTACGCAGTCCTCTACCTCTTCTCGTGTGAACTCTCCCTGCAACCCGTCTACATCACTACGTTCCCTCTGAGATCTTTCAACGTTTTCCTCTGCCCACGAGTTGATTTCCTTCTCAAACTCCGAGTCGAAGTTGTCGTTGGTGGTGGGTGTCCCAAGTTTGCGGTAGTGCTCTACTAGTACTTCCCTCTTTCCTTTAGAACTGCTTACCATCTTACCCTCGGCAGATCTTAGTGTCGTTATTTCCGTGTCTCCCCCTCTTTTGTTGCCCACTATCCCTTGAATTCCTACCCACATTTGCTTCATCCCTCCCTCAAAATCTTCGTTAGTCTTTGAACGGGGGGGGGGGAGGAAGGTGATAATGAACGATTGTGGTTTATACTTGATAATATCCTCCTCCACGCTCTGTGGAAATGGTGTTACAAAAAGGGGTCACGCATCTCCGCAACTTCGGTCGAGGACGATTGTTCCCTCTTTCGTACATTGTTGGCGTTCACGACGAGATGGTTCATTTCGGTGGAACAAAACCCCGGTTCGAATCCCCGCCACCCACCAACAGTTGGCACCAAAAAGCAGATTTTGGAGCTCGTGTATTGTAACTACCTTGTGTCGTGGCGGACGTGGTGCGCCAGTTAAAAAACACGCTCAGAAGATTGTTAAGAAGTGAATCCATTCGCCGCCAGCCGGCCGGGTTCCGGTTACCCCCTAGAAGCCTTCTTCCTGTCCTCTTTTTATTTTTTGTCTTCACTTCAAATCAGCGCTCACAGCACTTGCGCCGTTCACTCCAACCCGTGGTCAAACAGACGGGTTCCTCTCCCTGAGGGGCCCTACCCACACCTCCTGCGGTACTTTGCCGTTCTAGTGAACAATAAAAACAAGGCTCATGACGGGGGGCGGTAACGTGGAGATAACCGTTGAAGAGGTTGGCATCTCTCTAACGTCTGTCCAAGACGATTCCCTCTTTCCGCAGCTCGGGCAGGGTATAAAAGGTGTTTGGAGTTTTGTTTTTTACACGAGGGAAAACGTATCGGTAAAACTACACAGCCAAGCCGAAAAACAACCTTGGCACACAAGAGGCGGGTACAAGCACGCAGAAACCCACTAATACAGCTTCCGCCCCTGTTTCCAATCTACAAGTGTAAGCGGAACAACGCGCCTATTACCCAACCCCGAAGACCAAAAGACACCCCATATATTGAGTATTCGTGGGGTCAGTGCTCACCCTCACCCCCCCTCCCCCCCCGCACTGTACTTATGGCACGAAATTTCCCTACACAACACCCTACACGCTACTGGACTGGTCTTTCCAACCAGGGGAGGGCGAACCCCATCACGCCCTCGCCCTTGAGCGCAGAAACGGGACTCCGTGACATCAGAAGTGGGGCACCCCCAACAAACTCTGCGGCACCTCTCTCTCTGGGTCACCTGCGGCTCTGTAGAGTGAGGACTTGCCCTAACGTCTGTTGTACGCGAGAACACCGTGCTGAACTTAGTTCGAAAGCTCGTTCGCACCACACACCAGCAGGCGAATCGCAAACAACACCAAGAAGGGTGGTACGTTGGAGAAACCAGGTTGAAAAAAACAGTCCGCGGGGATCGGAAACTTGTCCGATGCGAAATGCAAAGCAATCGAAGCTTGGAAACCAAAAAAAGCCGGGGTGCTACGCAAACCAGCGATGCTGTAACGTGAAGCTCTTGTCAAATACACCTCCACCCAAAAACAAGCGCTTATGTCGACCTCGAACACAAAGCGCTGTAGGAGTCCATCCCGAAGATGTGCAGAGCATCTTGTGGGGAAAGCGGTAGCGATGTGTGCGGTTCACGGCCCACGGCGCAGGCACACATATTTTCGAGCGGCCGTGTGAGAACAGCGCCTCCTCTACCTCAACCGGACGGTCTCAGCCCCGCCCATTCATCCGTCTTAACCTGGAGAAGCTCAAACCGTCCTTGGTCAAAACGAACAACGTGCGACGTACTGTGGCGAAACCCTTGTTCGCTCAATGCATACAAAACAAACATCGCCATCGCTGCAGGACTCAAAGAGCGTTGCCCCCGGTGTGGCATACGGCAAAGTCAACACGAGTGGCCCGCACGTCTCGCCGTGTCCAACGCGCCCGCTGGAAACGAACCAGATTCCTAACCTCCTCGATCCCGTCCGGGTCGATAAAACGTACAGTCGCCGAACTTCGGAGGCGGAGGGCTACGAGCCCTGCCGACGGCTGTACCGCAACATCTCTCGCGCGAGCTCCGCTGCTGCCCCTCCCCCCATATCCCCGGCCGCCATTCGAGCCAGCTCCTCCTCTCTTTCTCGCCCGTTGACCTCGCGTATCGAGACGCTCACCCCGACCCGACCCTTCCCTTGCCGTCGAGACCGCCGTGCCGAGGAAGACAACGGCTCGTCCGCACCGTCTGCCGCGGGCGGCGATGACGGCCTTGTTGGTGGTGGTGGTGGTGATGATGGCGGGGCCGCGTCGACTGTATCGCACGCCCCGCCGCCTCCGCTGCCGCTGCTACTGCTGATGCTGCTGATGCCGTCGTTGCCGGCAGATGCCATCACCGCCGTTGCGTCGGTTAAGGCCTTGTCGACGACCAAGTGCTGGTCCGCCAGTGCTGCAACGGACGCCGTGTGGGTCACGACTACCACCTGGGTGTCCATCCATTATTGTCGTTGCGAGCGCAGGGGGAAGTCGTCATGACCCACAGCGTTAGACAAAACAGGGCACACAGCAGCAGCAGGCTGTAGCGCATGCATATGTTCTTTCAGTCTTCCCACCCGAACAAACCGCAGCACTGCTCTATACCAGCTGCCCGCATTAGAAAAAACGAGAAACGCGCAGCAGCTCACTCTCTCTCACCTGTGAGTCTCGGCCCTGGTTGGCCAGCAGCCTCCCTACGGCCACCGCCGTCCTCCCGCCGACATGAGCATCGATCTCATCGTACAGCACCGCGCACGGCGGCACGCGAACAACACCACTACTACCACCAGCCGCCGTTCCAGCAGCCTCGCCGTCAGCATCAACGTCTTCTGCCGTACCGCCCTCTTCGCCTACGACCCCGCCACGGCGGTCCCCGACTTCGGCCGTCGACCTCGCTTGGGGCGGCGGCAGCCGGGTTTCGAGGAGAAGCAGGAGGCGGGACTTCTCGCCGCTCGAGGCGACCGCATCCACGGTGCCCCTCGTCTGCCCCTCGTTAGCTTCCATCAGGAACTGAACGCGGTCGGCTCCGGAAGGGCCTAGGGTCTTGGACTCTTCTACGAAGACCTACCATGCCAAACCCGTCGGTCGGTACGGGTTCGGGGGGGCGCAGCGGCGGGAAATGGGGGGGGGTGTACTAACGTAAACGCATGTGGTAATCATTAGATCATTGACCTTGTATCCCTACAATGTCGGGACTGAGCGATATTCCGCGTTTTCGCAGGAGGGGGGGGGGGAGATGACAGTATTACGGCAACGTTTTTCATCAAGTTGGACGGCTCACAAATGCTCGCTTTGCACTATTCGCAAACTAAGTGGGAGAGCACGGGCATACTATGTGAAGTCATAGAGGTGACGATTTTTTCAGGCCTCATCTCTGCCATCACCACCTTCGACAGAATCGTCGAGTCCATCCATACCTCGACGCCGCAAAGACTCGGGTCAACCCAAACAATACGCACTTTGAACGTGGCGCCCTCCAAGCCGACGTCTGCCATCATTGGATTAACCAGCTGCTCCACCTCCAAAGCCGCTCTGGGACAACCGCGAATCAGATCAAGAGCAGCAAATCACGGTTCAGAGAGGGTAGAAGGTAGACAAGCAGCCCGGAACTGGCTACTAGCATGTGTGAGGGGGCAACATGCACCTCGTACGTACCATGGAAATAATACATAAGCCGTAATCGTGGCCCCAACACGGTGGCTAGAACATCCCAGGGGGCGAGATGCGCCCTTTGTATAAGTAACTGCTGTATACCGTGATCGTGGCCCCCAAACCCTTGTGTGATGATAGTGTACATATCTATCCCTCCGGCGACCGCTCGCCCTTTGGTGCATCAAGAATGAATGTCAACGGTGGGCGAAAAAGTGCCGAGACCAGCCACACACGATCCCTGACGACGGAAAGAAAGAAAAAAATCACTATCGGTGCCAAAGCCTCGAGATTTGGCCAACAAAAACATGCGCTCAGTCTTAAGACCATGTCGCTACATGTGAAGCCATGACAACAAAAATTTGGTTATGCAAACCAAGTCCTCAGACCATTTCGCTTCAACACCACGGCAACTGGTTTGACTTGCGAGACGCACCTTCGCCGCACCGCCGACAGCTCTCCGGTCGCCTCCTCCGCCGCGGCCCTCCACCGCTCTTCCTTCTCGCGGGCCAGCGGCAGTGCTTCCGCCGCAACCACCAGCTCGTCCAGCTCCACCCTCAGCTGCGCCTGCATGGACCCCAGCCGCTCCGGGGGGACTCCGTGCTTCCGAGCCAGATCCTGAGACGGGACACAACAACAAAAGAACACACCTAGCTCAAAAGAACGAACCGATTATGGTGCGGATGATGCACCGACAGGTGCATCGGGGTGGCACGAGAAAAAAAAACAAGAGGGTTCATTTGAAGACGCGGAACGCCTTCGATCTGAACGATGACGCGGCGCCGCGCGCGCGTCCACAAAGGCCATGAGACAAAAAAGGATGTTTGACGAGACGATCCTGATGTGACAGAAAAGCAAAACCACGGTCGAATTTCGGGCTAGGCGCTACAAGGCCGTGACAAAAGGATATTTGGAACCGCATTCCTGACATGACCCCAACAAAACCACGGTCAAGTTTCGCACCAAACTTGGGGCACGACCGGTGGTTCTGTTTCGGCCTACGATAGCGAGAGGAGAGGGGAAAACCGCAAAGCTACTGCTAGTTAACGATACGGTAACCACCGGAATAGTGTCATGCCGCAGCGGGTAGGTGCCGTAAATCAACACAATAGAAGGTTACGCGTGTCATGGTCCAAGTGGCAAAATCGATAAGCAGTCATGCACCACGCCACCTTCTCCCTCAGACGTGTGCTTATGCGAACAACGCCTTTAAGCCCGTCACGCGACCAAATTCCCTCCCCCTTTCCCCTTGCCCCCAGCTCGATGGCATCGTGCGCTTTCCTTCCTTGCTGCAACCGCACACCCTGCATTCCACGACACAACAGTCCCATCTTCAGCCTTCACGCTCAACACACACTCTGCTCAACGGTGCCAGTCAGTCTCCCGTTGTCCTTGCCCTTCTCACCCTCCATTTGACAGTCCTCTCCTCGACTTCGTCCAGAGTTATCGGCAGCATCGGTAGGGACTCGACCGACCTCTCCAGTTTCTCGCCGGCACTGTCCAAGGATAAGCCACAAAACACACACACACAAAATCCAAGCAGCAGATGAAAAAACAACCGTGGCGTTTCTGCTGACATGATAGCCTTGGTGGAGGCCGTGTATCTGTATCGCTGAAACACACCGCAAAAAGTGTGGGCACCTGCCAGTCTCTGTTTTCCCCCAACACGAGCACCCGGAACAGAGACCGCACACGCTCTTCTTTCGTCTCGGAGACGTGATGTTGGTTTGACGTGATGTTGGTTTCTGGCATGGAAAGGGCCACGTCATGCCGCTTCGAATACAGAGGAGTGGTTTGGGTGCAGGCCGCGGCTAGCCGACTCTGGTGACCACGGTTAAAGCTTAAGCTTCCTCTATGACAGGCGTCGTCGGTGCCATTGCGAGGGGGCACCATGCTCCCATCACAACACGAGCAGCACCGAAACGCGCACCCATGATGCTCGTTGCGACAACGGTGCCCAATCGAAAACCGGGACAGACATCAGGGACTGATGTCTTCTGCCCCATTCAGCCGCTCGCAGGGGGGTCCACTTCCCTGCCGATGAGCATCCAACAACCACCAATATTTGCCAATTTTTTCTCCCACGGAACAAAATCAAAATGTGATCTGGTCTGCCAAGCGCCATCACGCCGTGTCGTGTACTGGCCGACGGCAGTTCCCCTCCCTCCTTCGCTCGTTTACTCTGACTTCACGCACCTCTTGACCAAGTCTTCCAAAGAGTTGAGGTCTTCGTGGGTTCCCTCCAACAGGTCCTGGCTTAGGCCGACGTTCTCGTCCTCCGCATCAATCAGAAGTCCTCGAATCTGCGACAAGAGCGAGGAGGAGACGGTGGTGTGTCCGAACGCGTCGAAACAACAAAACAAGTGGATTTGATACATCAAAAAGGCGTACTCTCGGCTAGCGGGACCAGCATGGAGCGTCACCTAAAACAGCACCTCCTGCGTTCATCCAGACGTCGATATGCATGCGTCCACTAACACACACGGACTATGCAATATATGCAATACACGGCCAGCGGAATATGTCGCGACGCACAAAGGGGGATACTTGCTCGTTCTACCTCTGAGGCTAACCGAAAGACGAGAAAGAAAAAACGTGCATCTGTCTTAAGAGCGAGTACGAACTTGCTCTGTCGCCTGGTCATCTTTAACGTTTGAAGTGTGAATAGCGGCAGACAAAGCGGTAGCAGCTCTCTTTATACGCCCGCTACGCAAGGGCGCACTCACAAAAGGTCTCACGCAGAGCACCAGCCCGAAAATTCGGATGCGGAACGCACTCGACCCACAATTCACCCACGCACGTGCCCCACTGCTGTGAGGCAACCGTCTCACCTTACCGATGGCATGCGCGATGCTCTCGGGGTTGGACTGCTCCACGGCCAGCTGCCTCGCTAGCTCCACCTTCGTCCGGCTAGCCTCCAAGTCTTCCATGCCCTCCCGGACCCGCGACAGGCGCGGCCACAGGTCCGACAACCCCTCTACGCCACCTCTCGACCCCTCCTCCGCATCTTCGTCCGACAGCAGCGTGCCAGATAGAAAAGGTTCGGAGAGAGGCCCTAACATATCCTCACCCCAGTCGTCTACAAAGCTTTCTACGACAGACCTGGGCGAGCGGGGGCGGGCGCGCGGGGGGAGGGGGTTGTGCTGTGAACGTCGTCGAGAGTTAAGTCAGCGGAGGCTTTGGTTTCCGCCATTTTCGTGCATGCCTTATAGAGAGTATTGTAGATAGAGTTAGGCGGTGAGTGTCTTGAAGGTAGGGCGGGGGGTGTCGCTGATCGTTGGGGGACGGCCACCGAGGTTCATGTACGACGACGGCGCTTGAGCAAAGGTGGGGCCACGGACACAGACAGAACACTCGCTCGAGATTCCCTCTCGCAACCACCCTGAAAGCATGGGTTGTGACTCTCTCAACTCTCTCTCTCTCTCTCTCTCTCTCTCCATGTTCGCAACCAACAAGCAAAGCACGTTGTCAGCACCTCATCCTGTCCATGAAGGCCATCTCCCCTTCTCGAAACTCGTCCAGCTCCTCCACCCAGTGGTGCAGCAGAGACGCGTCGTCTGCGGACCCCCCCCCGTGCCCACCCTCGAAACGGCACCGCTGCTCCAGCCTCGCGCGGCGAGCTTCCGCCTGCTTCAGCTGGGCGACCACGCTCCTCGCCTGCTCGCGGCGTCGCAACAGCAACCACGAAAGCGGAGCAGCCGAAAGAAGCGGCGGGACGGTGTCAACGGTTAAAAGTCAGGGTTCGCGTTGCTTTCAGTATTTCTCCTGTGTCCACCGTTTCCCGGCTGGCAACACAAACGGTGAAATGTTTACCGCCGTCAAGGCGCGACATACGTCACTGTGCTTGGGAGCATCGAGCACGCAAACCGCTCGCGACCTTGTGAACGACCAAGGCAGGGGCCCTTGAACACTCAGACACGCACCAACTACTCTGTTGCCCCCCCCGGCGCTCATCTAAGACAACACCAGTCAAACGAGAGGCAGACGGTTACGAAACCATCCATGTGTTTTCTCATGCTCAAAAATTAGCATGAGCTGACGCTCCACCGGGGCGCGGTACAAAATTAAAGTAAGCCAGGCCACTAGTATACCTTGTCTGCCAGAGCCACCTCTGCCGGGGTGAACATGCGGTCTAACGCCCTCAGGCGGCCATCGGCCCGCGAAAACAGCTCGAAGGCGTTGGCGTCGACGGTGTAGATGAGGGGGGACATGAGTTCTCGTAGGGCTCCAAGCTGGCGTCATGACGGGGCGAGTGTGGGGGCAGGAAAGGTCACCACCGGGTGATGCTGAAGAGATTGAGCTCGAGCGGGGGGATGCTCAAGAGATAACCGGCTCCGGTTTGACGGCAGCATCCCTATGGACCACGCGGATTGCTCACCACTTGGCTCGCCAACGGCTGTAAATGCGTGGGAAGAGTCTCGTGCAGCAGGCCTGTACGTAGCTGCGGAGTGCTGAAGCGCGACCCGCAAGAATTCGATCGGCGCGCCACGCCGACGCTGCCCTGCAACGACACCGTCACCTTTGTGCGATTCTAAGGCCTCACCTTCACCGAGCACCCGTTCACTGATGCCGAGGACCCCTTGCCCCCCACGGTTCGGTTCACCTTCAGTCTTCGCCCGCCATCCACCAAGGGCACGCCGAAACGTTCAAGTACCTGCATCGCAGCACGTGAGGGTGGTCTCAGTCTGGCATTTTGATGAATTCCACGAGTATTATGAGACCAACCCGCTTGCGCATGCGCTGCCGCCCACATCAACGTTGTACAAAGTTGTCATAGGGTGAATGGTTCCTTGTCTCCATGCCTTCTACCGAGGAGAGCGGGTACTCAAGGCGCAGCAGTACTGCTTTTGGAGCGCGAGGTATGGCTGTCAACGTCCAGCGCTTCTTCCTCGGCCTCCCACGCAGCCTCTCTGAGCAACGAGGCGAATCGTTGCGAACAATCCGCTTGTCAGCAGGTGGTACATGGCACCAGCGACTGCTCTAGGCCCAACGAGCAAGTAATTCCCAGGACAACACTAGAACGCAACCGCCGCGCCTAGCCAGTGCTAACCTCCGCCGTTGACGCTCGGTGACCTTCGGCAAGCTCCAGCTGCAGTTGAACAGCGGCCGTGGACCCCCTGCTTCCCACCAAGTCGGCGCCCCTCACGCGAGCCCCGGCAGCCAGGCTGAAGGCGCTGGAGATGAGGCTCTTGCCGGTCCCCGTTTCGCCGGTGACCGCGACCAAGCCGCGTCCGAGCTGGATCGGTTCGATGAGCAAATACCAAGGTGGTAAAAACCATCACCGTGCAAGTCTTTATCAGTGGCTCATGTTACAGACGTGAACATGTCTAGGTGGCCTTGCATCGATTGGTGTACGCAGCAAACAACGAGATCGGGCGGAAGCGCGCCAAGATCCAAGTATCTGCTCCGAATAAGGAGGCAAGATAATGCTGATCATGAACTTTTGAGACCTAGTCCCTGCGAAGTTCCACATCGTGCCCACGCGTTCCACACACGAGGTGCACGCAGGGACCCCTTCTTCAAAAGTCGATGGCATGCACATGCAGTCTACATGTTGCGGGTGTGCTATGCAGGTCTAGACCATCGCTCGGCACCTGCCGTCGTTCACAGCAGTACACACAGACCGCCGAATCCGCACACACCTTGATCGAGACGTTGTCCACCATGGCCAGATTATCAACCTCAACCCTGGTGATCCTGCTTGCTCTGCCCAGGTCCAGCGGCAACGCGAGGCCTCCGATGGTGTCTGCTCTCATGCTCCCAACGCCGCCTGCGGCCAGGCCGTTGCCATACTCTCTCCTTGCCGGTGTTGGGGTGCGGTTGAGACTGCTCTGATGTTCAACCTCAGCGCTGCGCATTCGTTCGCCGTCCGGACTATCCCGTATTCTCTCGGAGTACATGCTACACCTGCCGGCGTGTGGACGCACTCGAGACCTTGTACTGCTGCGTAGCAAACCCCACGCTGCTCTGTTGCCAACATGCAAAGCTGTTACTGTTGCAGAGGGTACAAACGACGACGTCGAACTCGTCTCCCTTCGACGTCGACAGCGGCCATACGGCGGTGTGTTCCTCGCGCCCAGGGCAAACGGGAGATTGTCGTGTGGCCATGCTAATCCAGCCAACACGAAAACTACTCCAGCCCGCGCCATTGCCTGCTGTGATTGCTGGCTGCCGCCTTACTCGAGATGCCTCTGGCCAGCTAACTGCTAGCTGCACAGGCCAGCAGGCCCTGCGGGGCACCCCAAACGAGAACCCCATGGTATGTTTGTTGGGGGCTCCGCAGGTTGCAACGGCCAGGCACCACGGGGCAACACAAGAGAGGGCAGGCAGGCACCGAGCAGTGCAGTTAGCTCTCCAGGCAAGGTGGGTGTGCGATACTGCTGCACGTGGAGGACATGACACGGGCGTGCGCTACTCTGACGCTTTTTCTTGGCTTACCCCAAGGGACGATGGGTTTCGCGTCAAGCTTCTCCGCTTGTAGGTCACAGGCCTCGGCCGCGCCACGGACGGCGCTGCTCCGTGGGTGCCGGGTGTGGGGACGAACAAGCAGCAGCAGAAGCAGCAGCAGCAGCGAGAGGCAACCGCTCCGTCACTTGCGACGGAGACGCTCGGAGGGCCTCGTTGCATCGCTTTCTACGAAAGGAGAGAGAGAAGGCCACCCAGCGACCGAAGGTGCGCAGCAATCAACAGCGTTCGGGAGGGCTTACATAGCATGTTTTAGCTTCTGGGCGCATGGAGACAGCAGTGAGGTGATGGCGTGGGTTTACTGACATCCAGCGTTGCTTATCTGGCGCTATTCTCCGGATATTCTCCGTGCAAAGCGAGGAGTCTTGGAAAGTGTTTGTAAGGCCTGCTCGAGCACATGTATTTACAAGATCCAACTTGAACCGCCGGCAGCCTGATGGAAAAGGACGTCGACGATCCCACTGAGCGTCAGGGAGGGACATAGCATATTTCAACTTCATGTCAGTCATCGTGTCCTCCTTGTACCAACAGCCGTGCTACCCCCCCCCCCGGAATTCACAGAAGAAGCGCAACTGCCCCAACAGCTTTCGTCAGTGCCGGAATCGCAGCGTCGTCACCAACAACAGCCACAACAGCCACGTAGTAAAAGGGGCACCACACGAAAGCGGCTAACGTCGACAGGAGGACTCAAGTCCCTCCCCATCGTCACGCCCTCGATAGAGCTTCTCTCGCACGCTAGCCGGAGGTCCAAGAAGGTGTCTCAGGTGCGCCTCAGTCATCGCTTTTAGAGCCGATCGCCCCGATGGTTCAGGTGGTACCCTAGCCTTCGGACTCTCTTCAGCATGGATTGCGGGATTCTACACAGTAAGAGGTGGAACGCGTAACCTACCTGTAGTTGTGGATATGTACATGTAGACGAAAAATAGCTTATCGTGGGCCCGACAGAGTACCCTTACACCCTGGAAAATATATGTATTCATTGATTTATTGGTCCCACAATAGAGTTGAAATTTTGGTAACCGATTCCTATTGCTGTTTTAGACACACGAAAGATTTGAGCGTCCTGCTGAACCCTTCTCGCGCTAAACGTTGAAGGCAAGAGATTCCAGTGTTTCCCTTCCTCCTGTGCGACCCTATCTGGTTCGTCACTCACTCAAACATAGACCGGGCAGGTGAAGACTGGGGCCCAAAATAGATGGAGACGAAAGCACACACACATTTGTTGGAGTGAGTTGTTGCGACGTGTTGTTGTGTTGCTGCTGTAGGATTTAGTATGCGAGGTCATGCCACCGGCGCGTGCAGCCCCAGCGAAACCCTACCCCGTACCCTCTCCCGCGACCCATATTACCCCACCTCACCCAACCAACCAGGACATGCTCATAAAGAACGCCCGGAATAGGTCGAGGAAGTGGGTGGCGGAGAGGATGGACATGTTGGGCAAGGCCACGTCGAAGCCGTTGAGAGATATAATCCGGCAGTACAAGCACCAGCTGCCCATCTTGCACCCCTTTGAGGCGACCTTGGCGGACCTAACGGTGCGGGCGAGGGAGAAGACGGGCGAGCGGACGCTGCAGGTGAGCTGCGCCCTTGCCGTGCTCAAGCAAGGCGCCTACCTCTGGAGGTGTTTATTTTGCGCACGAATAGGATAGCACACAGAAGGGGGGAGGCTAGATGCAGTGGGGTCCGCACTGGTCTGAATAAGGCGGTCGCCCTACGGAGGGTGGAGTTGGCTGGCATAGACGGGTTAATCAAGTTTGAATAAGGCAGTTATTATCAGCAGCCCCTGCTCCGCCTTATTCGGGAACCTCCACTGTACGAGAGGAGATTAGGGAGGAAAACTAGGAGGTGTACGGGGAGTTGTTGAAAGAGGGATCACTGGTTTGTCTACATGGCCCGATGGACTACGGGAACCAGCTGAAACTGAGGGTTCGAGTAGGGTACGTGAAGGGTATGTGGAATTGCCAGAAAGAAGACCAGAAGGCGGGAGGAGAAGAAAACTCTCCGATGACACACCCATCCATGTGGCATTGCAGAAGAGAGTGGAACTCACACCGTTGGGGAAAGTCAAAACTCTTCAAAGAGCTATTTAGCAGGGAAGCCCTCGAGAAAGAGATGAGGTCAAGAGATGGATGTGATGTGTTTTTCATTGTGTAAATGATTACTTTGTTTACTACGTGTAGGGTATAGGCACCTTTCTTGTGCGCGGCTTGGTCAAAACGCGATAACAAAATGGAACCCCGGGAATGGTACGGAGTCTCTACTAGGAATAGGAACGGTGCTCCGTCTCGAAACGGGTGCTTATGCAATGGTAAGACAACACAAGGCAAGCAAGAAATGAGCCCCCCCCCCCCCCGCCCGCTGCTCTCTGGTCCATGCTTGCGCGCTGATCGTACTCCTACCTTTTTCCCTTCCTCCACCCACCCCCAGTCAGTACTGGATGATGTGAACGACTTTCGGAAGGTGGCGTTAGAGATCAGCAAGTCCGCTGCGAGGGAGGGGAAGCTGGGCGAGAAGAAGTCGGAGATCATGCAGACCATGGACGCGGGCTACAGTCGCATGGAGGATCACTTCTTGACGAACGGAAGTGTCCTCGAAGATCTGACGGAGATACAGAAGTCTCTCCGCAGCCTGCCCATCGTGCAGCTGCACCTCCCCACGGTGGTTTTGGTGAGACAAGAGAGGAAGAGAGAGAAAGAGAGGAACAAGTGAAAGCGTTTGTAGGACTCTTATGAGACACTCCCTTGTACCTGGTTGGCCTCTGCGTATGCATCCGAGCCTGCACAACACACGGTAGACAGTTCGTCCGCGTGTGGGTGGCTAAAAACCTCTTGGGCACGACCGCGTGCCGTGGTTCCCCATCCTGTGAACCCTGCGAGTTATTTTCCTTTTCCCGCTCTTGTCTTGAGTATCGTAGGGCGCGGAGAGATGACACCCCCTGAGAACGACTTTCAAAGCTCGATTGCTTTACAACCAAGCGGGTGCCGAAAGACCCCGATACGTCTATACGGAAAGCCCTCGACACCATGTTTCCAAAACACCACTATCATTGGTGTTGGCACAACCTGGAGCAATCGAGTATTGAAAACTGGTCTGGGGCGGAGATGCCATCTCTCCTCTCCGCCCCTTGCGGTGTCTCGCCTTTTCCCTCCTCGGTGCTGACATTTACCCCCGCGTGCCGGCGGCAACGTGCCTGCACTTGTCGACGTCCTCTCGGCCAGGTTGGGGCACCAAACGTCGGCAAGAGCTCCATCGTGCGAGCC
Organism: Ectocarpus siliculosus; assembly: GCA_000310025.1. Lineage (NCBI taxonomy): Eukaryota > Phaeophyceae > Ectocarpales > Ectocarpaceae > Ectocarpus > Ectocarpus siliculosus. Next base: position 193,925 of record FN647684.1, read on the forward strand.
GTTTCGACCGGCACCCCCGAGGTTAACAGCTACCCCTTCACCACCAGGGGGATGGCTCTGGGCCACATGTTTCACCCGGAGACAAACGCGCGGTATCAGGTGACAGGCGCGAGTCGTAATTAGTTGGGTCGGGGAGGAAGGGGGGCCTTGTAGAAGGTAATTGCTTGGTTGAGCGGCTACGTTCCTCTCGTGGACGATATGAAAGGAGGAAGGGAAGGAGGCGTTGCCTGTTTTTTGTGCGCCCGGTGGCTGGCTGTGCAATGCGTTGTCCTGTGCAAGACGGGACACGGGCCAAACTCTTCCTCGTCGTGTACTATTCTTCTCCTGTAGGCAGCTATCTGACGCTCCGGGCATTTGGGCCACAAACGATTCACAACGGAGGGCAATGACGGATTCTAGTTGGCACGAGCTTTCCGCACGCGTTCGAGGGAGAGGCCGTCGTGTGTGGCAGCTAGGCTAGCCAGCCCATCGGTAGCAATCGGAACACAGACCAACGGCGTTGTTCGGTGGAAGCTGAGGCTGGCTCTCCAAGCGTGAAGCCACCCTCGTCGGGTGTTGCGAGATAGCGCGTAGAGGTTGGCCACTTGCAGGCACGGCAAACCAAATGCGCGTACAGAATCGGTTCGCTTTCGGTCGAACCAAGAGGTCACGAAAACAACAACAAATGACGCGTGTTGCCCCAAGAAATCGGGGCGTGCATTCGACAACATCGCTCCCCACCACACCCCATAGCCCCCAACTGAGGCATGCGTGAACGAACGTGACGCCTCCAGATCATGGACACCCCCGGGGTTCTGTCGCGTCCCGATGGAGAGCGGAACGAGATGGAAGCGCTGACACTCGCGTCGATGCAGCACCTGCCCACTGCGGTAATCTTCGTGATGGACCTTTCCGGACACAGCGGACACCTCTCTTCCCTTGAGAACCAGGTGCGGTAGTCGGCCGCGGTTTTTGTGAGATGAGGGTCGGGAGAAGTTCGCAAAACATAACACCCTCTTAGATCCGCTTTTCGTTTCATCCAGAACACCCTCTCAGATCCGCTTTTTCTCTTCATCAGTACTATTATGAGGTCTACGTGTTTCGTACAAGCGCGCTCGTGAGACTCTCATACGTCCAAATAGTTTCGAGTACCGTTTCTTGAAGCCGGGACAGGCGACTTGTACCGGACTCTCTTGAATAGGTATTTTTCTCGTGTGCATTATCTCTCAAACCGTTTGTGTAGCCGCTGCTGACCGCTGTACGCGTGGTTTCGTTGTTAGGGTCGATCGTGGCTTATGCCCGAGTTGTGTTCGGTCCCGTCTCGTGGAAATCGATGGCGGTGCAGGAATGCGCGATGACAGCCACAGCTTTTGAGGTCTTGGCAGTATGTCTCGAGGACGACAGTACTCTGCCGTGTTAGGGCTTGAGCAGGCAGTCGAGGAGTTTGATGTGCGTGCGTACCGGTCCAACACCTTTCGGAAAGCATGCGGCGTGCTTGTGACTTGTTCCTGGCCAGATTGGTAGACCTCATGTGGAGTTGATGTTCCGTTGGTTTGCAGTTTGTAGCTGTTGCGTATATTATAGTGTTCAGCGCAGCGCGCACAGGCGGGCGACTTGCGGAAGTGAGCCATCGCCCTGCCTGCTCATCTCTTCTGCTTATGTGTGTGTGCTTGTCCGTGCTTCCCTCCCGTCCTCCCTCCCTCCCTCATTTATGTGGCAAAGATGCAAGTTCGACACGAGCTGAGAAGACGATTTCCTCGCCGGCCATGGTTAGACGTCGTGAGCAAGGCGGACCTCCCCCGCCTGGAGTTGGAAAAGGCTAAGGAGGCCTTGCCGGAGGGGTACCTCGATCTCTCAACGCTTGACGGAACGGGTGTGGATGAGCTCAAAACAAGGTTCGTGCTTTTACAGTGGTGTTCGTCAAAGCCAGGTGCACAGGTTTATTCAGAGGGAAGGGGTCGTAGTTTTCAACGTTCTTGGGAACGTTGCAGCAGAGGTGACGGCGGGTTACATATGCCACAGTAATATAGTAGGGCACTCACACTGCCCTCGCTGTTTTACACATTCGAATGGTGTAGCTTGCATCGGGCGCCTAACCTTTGGGTATACCGGTGCGCGGAGAGAAAATACATTCGATTCGCGGTGCCCCCTCACGTAGACCAAGGTCCACCTCTAAGATATATAGCAGGTCTTTGTTATTACTTTCTCGGTGCTGTTGATTGTTTTTCGACGTCGTTTCGCTTGGTGTTCTCGTTTCTGTTTCGCAGACTCTTCGAAATGTACGAGATCATCGAACGGATCCTTGCACCTCCTCCAGACGTGCAAAGGTGACTGACGTAAGCAAGAAGCACCAAGGAGAAAGAGGGACAGATCAAATGCTAGCAGCGGGAGGACAGCGAGAGGACTCTGTGCTCACTCCATCACACCCACCCCTTGGATTCGTGGATTTCCATCGGCCAGAAACCCTCTCGAAATGCTGAGACGGAACATGTCGCGGGTTTTCCTGCCATGCATGCGTTTGATGCCCGGAGCGCTCTGGGATGATTGGCGCACCGAATGAACAATATGTAGCAGAGGGGGGCATGCCTGGGGAAGGGGGAGTGGGTGCAGTCTGGAGTCGCAGTTGCTCCATGTCCCGGCACCGATGCCATCGTTCTTACAGCAGACGGCCACACTAGGTGAATCGGTAACGATAGCGGTAAGCGTGAAGTCGCCCAGTACTGTTTTGGTCGGGGAAGAGGTCCTGGCGACTCTCTGCAATCTGTCCCTTCCGATGTTGACGCTGCTTTTCGCCACCCCCTTTCACCCACGGAAGTTCGAAGGCAAGCCAACCGCTACGAACAATGCCGAACCCAAATGTCAAAACCAACAACGGTTGACAGGTTGCCCACGAAGCTCTTCTTTCTCAGAGAGAGGCCTTTGCGCGGGGTTTTTCTACAGAGCGAGACACACCGTGTTCGCCAAGAGCCCCGCCCGAGCGTCGCCGCACTCGAAAGAGAGATAAGAGAGATGCCCTGTCCAAACTATGTGGCAAAACACCGGCGGGGCTGAGCCTTGCGAACAAGCTTTTCGAGCACGCACGCGCTCCCACCACACGCAGATCAATCCGGCGCGGGAATGCTTATGTTTTCATGTGCAGAATAAACGATTGGTGTACTGCTTTTTGCTTCCCTTCCTAAATCAATTTCGCGAGGTTTTGTGTGCGTTTGTGTGCTCCCTCAGAGGTCGGGGGACCAAAAGCGGTCACAGCTATTTGTAGAACAACGGGATCTGGTCGCCAACCCACCACGACTACCATAAGTACCAGGTATAACGTTTAAATGGTGGGGAGACTATGTTCCCTGCAACGTCCAAAGCAAGGGGGCTTCATTTCTGTCTTCGCGTTATACTCGTCAGCAAGCGAGAAGATAAAACCTGTCCATTGAACTCGTTACCGATCGACAGGCTGCTATCATCAGGTCTGTATTCCAGGTGTTCCTGCCTTCGGACCCTGCTCTCTCTGCCTCCATTTCACTCTCTTCTCTTGTAGCCACCCGGGTCCTGGAGTATCTAGTGTCTTGATTGAGATACTCCTCACTATACCTCAACTATTAATAGCAAGAGCCTCCTCTGATGTCTTGAGATACTCCTCACTACACCTCAACTAGCAAGAGCCTCCTCCATCTGTCACAATCTGTAACTAACTGCTGTCGCCGACCAAATTTGTTCGTGGCACTTACAATACGCTACTTGTAGATGTTTCCTCAAACTCCGTTTGGGCCCCCAGCAAAAAGGTCGGGGTATTAACAGCGACTTTGACAATGGAGTAGACATAAAGATCCCCGTGTCCTGCTGGTCGTCACGCCACGAGCTTCAAGATTCGTGTCGTGTTTTGGGTTGACAAGGTGTGGCGGCCAGGATGATGCGCAGGGAATTACCCCCTACTTTCATATATTAGTACCACGAAACAAAGCGAAAATGAAGTTCTCTGCTTACTCACCTTGCCTCACGTATCGGACCCCGTCACTTACCAGGCTGTCCTGTCGCGACAGCGCGCACAATATGCTCTCACAACAACAAAAACGAACACAAAAACTTGTTGTTCGTACACACGGCACACAAAACCCCACAAAAAAAAGATAAAAAAAAGATAAAAAAACGACAAATTCTAGGTTTCTAGGCTAGGCGTACAACAGAGCTATCGTGTCGTCCCGGAATTAGTACTGTACTCGCGCACACGTGTCGGGGACCCCAAAGCGGTTGACTAGGCTGGCTGTGTTGCTTCGCGAGCTCCTATCCCGGAAGAGGTTTCCAAAGCACCGGCGAGTGCTGCGGCTTGCCTGCGTTCTAGCGCAAAAGCACGGACGGCAGAACGAATGTGTTCCAACTTCGCACATGCAATTCAACACTCACTCAGTCACCCCGTCAAGTCAAATCATCAACAGCACACGTCAAGGCGCATCCACAGGCACTTAACCACACGTCATGTAGGGGTCCACCTTGGAAAGCTACAATCAAATAATGCTTACTTCGATAAATATAAACTCTTTTACAAACTTTCATACATAGACACGTGCATGCATAAACAGTACACAACAATATCACACGATAAAACTCAAACTTCGGAAGTTACAAACACCAAATTTCATGCCGACAACAGAAGTGAAGCAGAGACAAAAAAGAATGAGAGCACAACCGAATGGCAAAAATGCAACAACTACAGCTGCTCCAACAAACTCCGGGCTGTTCCCCTTCAGCCTATGCCCGCAATCGGTCTCACCCCCGTCGCGTGTTGCACGCCAACACCGGTGGACATCAATCCCCAACCCCCTCCGACCACCACCCCCTCTACGGAAACAGAACACGCTCGACGAAGCTTGCCAGAGCATCCCCGTTTTCCATCAAGCCTCTCGGCCATCCGTCCAAGAGCGCCCCGTCCGCACCGGTCCTCCCTACCAGGGCCTCGCCCGGCTCCGTCACTATCGGACACAGCACTCGTTCGGACGGCTGCGGATAACCCGTGCTTTCGCACCCTGTCCCGGGCCCTCCTCCTCCTCCTTCGAAGCCGTCTTTGTTTCTCAGGCACCGGGCCTGCGCCGCCCGCCAGTGCCCGGCGGGCATCAGCCACGTGCCGCCGCCTGCTTCCCCCCCTGCGTCGCCGGGTACGCAAACGCCTCCCCTCGACCCCGCCGCCGCCGCCGCCGGCCGGCGGTCGGAGGCCGACGGCTTCGGCGCCGCCGCCCCGCCGTAGCTCGTCTCCAGCACCGCCACCTTCAGCCACGAGTAGAAGAGGGGGCTCACGACCCGGTCCGCCTCGAGGACCACCACGAAGCTGTCGTCCTCGTCGTCGCCACGGGGCATCCACGATCGCAGAGCGAGGGTCGCCGGAGACGCTGAACCGCCGACGAGGTCGGCTGGCTTGGAAGGGAAAAGGGACCCGCCGCGCACGGTCTTGCGGCCACGCGGCCAGGGGAAGGACTCGTCCCCGACGCTATCCGGGACGGGTCCCGACGCGACCGCTATCGTCACCCCCACGCTGTCGCCCAGGTAGTGAGCCTCCGAGATGCTGTTCAGGAGGGCCTCCAGCTGCGCTTCGGTGTGGCCGCCCCCGCCGCCGCCGCCGCCGCCATTGCCGCCGTTAGTCGGCGACGGCTCGTACACCACGACGATGTCCACCCGCGGCCTGTGCCACGCCCGGAACGCCTTGGGCGTGAGCCTCGACAGCCACAGCGCGGCCGCGCTCGCGCTCGCGCGTCTCGGCAGCCGGACCACCGGCACCCCGGCCTGCCCGGCCACCACCGCCACCGCCTCGTCGATCGCCGCCCCGCCCCCGCCCACCCCGCCGGGGGTGCCCGCGGAAGGCCCCGTCCCGGCGACGCTGACGATCGCCAGCGGCTTGACCGTGCTCACGGCCCCCGCCAGGCCCAGCGCGAGGTCGACCATGAGCACGTGGTCCCGGCCGCCGCTGCCGCCGCCCCTGCTCGTGCCCTGCCGGGGGAAGTGCCTCCCGGCCACCAGGTTCCACGCCGACGCGAACGTGTCCGGGTCGCAAAGCGTGGCGCCGCCGCGGCTGACGCGCCCGTCCTTCGTGTTCCCCAGGTCCCTGGCCGCCAGAGAGCAGCTCGCTGAGCCCCCACCTCGCCCGGTGAGGACCACCCGGGGGGGGCGCTGCGGGACCCCCACCCCCGACGACGAAGACGCTTCTTCTTCTTCTTCTTCGAGGTTGTGAGAAGATGCGCCGCCGCCGCCGCTTGTGGGCGGGTACGAGTCCTGGAGCACGAGGAAGAGCGCCCGGAGGGCCTGCGCGTCGAAGGCGCCGTCGACCACGAGCAGCAGCGGCCTCGGGCGAGAGGCGTAGCGCAGGGACATGAAGTACTCGCCGCCCCGCTTGAACAGGCGGTGCCAGATGCGGTCGCGCATGGGCACCGTGCTGCGGAGCGTTGTCGCCTCACCCCCCTGCAGAGCAAAGCAAAGTGCAGGAGGTTTCGAGCGGGCGGGTGCGAATGGGGTTACGCGTGTAGCGGGTTGATTTTCGGTCTGTTCGGGGGACCCTACAAGCCTCAACGAGGGGAGAGGGAGTCGATAGACTGAACTCACTCTCTCAGACGGTCCAACCAAAGCACGTATCCGCATGCTGTTGGGGGGGACCGGACCGCACCCGAATACTCCATTCCTTCGCAGCCCCCCCCCTCCTCTGTTCCTCAACCCACGCCCTAACGCTTGTCCACCCTGACCTCGGCCTTCTCTCACACCTGGTGTTGCATGTTCCAGTCCACGTCTACGTTGCCCCAAGTCTCGCTGTCGCCAAGGTCCATGGGTAAAACAAACGACCGCACCCCGGCGTGCTTGCGCAGCGAGTAGGCAAGCATGTAGTCCTGCTCGGAAAAAAAAAGGGGGTGAAGGCGGAAAGAGGTACGGGCGCATCGGTGCCCTCTTGTCATGACAACTTGGATACAGTATCATGAAAGACAGCAGCCGCATGCGCTGTCAAGAAGGCGGGTAGATCACTCGGGCCACGGACGCATGTCCACCGCTGCATTATTCCCGGACGTGGAGCCCAAACTGAAGCAAGAACTGGTCGGGGAGCATGCGACGTCAAGCACGGTGCGTACGCAATACCCAACGTAGGACGCCTCCAAATCGAGAGACATGACAGAAAAAAAGCATTGGAGGCTAAGGGTAACTCACCTCTCCCGTTTGCGGGGTCTCCCACTTCTCTCGGAACAGCAGCTTCACCCAGTCAGTCTCCACGAACCAGTGGCTGCATAGCAAATCGACCTTTGGGGGGAAGAAGGAGAAAAAACAAAGCAAAACAAGTGTAAGGGCGGCTGCATAAAACTCCCAGCACATATTGCTGTGTCGAAATAATAATGCTGTGAGGGTGCTTTTGACTGCGTGACCCACGACTACCCCAGATTCTTATCTGCATCACCTCCCCCGCCGCACTCACACCTCCCATTACGGCAATGAGTACACCTGGTAAGCTCCGTCCCAGCTTCTTTTCATCGCGGTAAGCTCCGTCCCAGCTTCGTAGGGATGCGATGGTCTATACTGCAACCCGCGACGGTCACGCGTGACAGCCGGGGCGCCCCTCCCCCGCCAAAATACAAAAATACAGAAACGAGCGAGAGATTTGCATAGCTCGGGCGAATATCCGGCCACAATCCCACGGCGATTGATGGACAACATACGCTGGGGGTCGCCACCGCCGCCAGTCCCTTAGTAGCACAATCGAAAGCGCATTGTACGCAACGGAAATGCGGTGCATTGTCGGGTAGTGGTAGATTTGCAGAGATACGTTGTTGTCACCAACAGCTTCCCTGCCCCAGGATGTCGTTGGAACTGGCGTGCGCACAACTTGGCTGAGACAGACACTCTTTGCCGCACTACTATCGACAATAACCTAGGTAACTTGATGGCGGACACATCCCCAGCACGAAATGTCCGACAACTCGAAGGGATGTGCAATTAGCCAAAAACAACAAACAACAGCAGCAGCAGCACCACCACCACCACCACCAAACAAAAGCAACGTTCGCCTTGGGCAAAAATAGAACAAAAAATTAAGCAAGTAAACACACAAACAAACAAATAAATACCTCCTGCAGGTGGGGCACAGGGATGCCGTAGCGCTTGTCCGGCAGGAAGAGCCCCCCCTTATCGGTGTGGTACCTGTAGCTGTAGTACTTCTCCGTGGTCTTAACCCCGGGCATGATCCACCCCACGGAGCCGAGCGCCATCGGCCCGATAGTCCCATCGGCCCCTTCCGCCTCGTATATCTTGCGGGCGAGATATGGGAGGGGGGGTACGCGCTATTTAGTCAGGGTGGGGGGGGGGGGGTGTACTCATAGTCGTGCATGCCGTAGTCGTTTGACCATTGACCTCGCATCCCTACAAAGCCGGGACGGAGCACGCCGGGTTCTCACCGGACCAGGCTCTCACATCACCAAGCGCGAAGCGCCGTGAGGTATTTGGCGAGTCGCATGAAGGGTGAGCTGCATCCTGCTAAGGGTGTTCGGCATTCGACACAGTTATAAGCACTGTGTAACTGCCTCAAGGGTGCTTGACCAATTTAACACAATGTGGTGCGATCATCCCCTTTGCGCGGAGTGAGGGTTCTCGACCCCACACAACAAAACCTACTGTACTCGACCACCATTGCGGGGGGGGGGGGGGGGGGGG
>FN647684.1:204935-215600 GCA_000310025.1 Ectocarpus siliculosus
GGGGGGGGGGGGGGGGGGGTTCCGACTCTAGCGCTTGAGCCCCTCGAGTTTCCGCACCGATCTACCCGGAGAGAACACGGTCTCCGTCGTCACAGCCAGCCAGCCAGCCAGACAACAGAGCCAAACATAAACGCGGGCGCGGTGACATGACGGCACAACGAACGAAACAAAAAAAAACAAAACACGCACACATCTTCACCAGAGATCGAGAGCGGAGAAACGTTTAAGAAAGCGAAGCAAGATCGTAGACAACAAAGTGTAGGGAGGCGTCTACAAGGCGAGCGGGCGGATGGGTGCGTGGGCCCCATACTATCACTATTACGATTACTATTACTATTACTATTACTATCACTGTCACTATTGCTATTACGCATGATTCCTACTTGGTGCGGGCCTGGAGCGCCATCTGGAACCTTCCGTAGTACTTGAAATTGAACGACGACGCCACGAAGAAGAGCCCTCCCCCCCTCCCCCCCGCGAACTTCGATCGGTAGCTCTCCACCACCGCCCTGTACTCGGCCTCCCGCGGCGAGTTGAAGGCGCACACCCACACGCCGCCGGCGGGGTGAACGGTCAGCCGAAGCACCGCGTCCAGCTGCTCCGTTAGGGTGGTCCTGTATGGTAATAGTTGTGTGTTTGTGTTTGTGCGGACGACGTTTGGAGGCTCTGGTGTTGTTGCGTCTTGGTGTGTGTGTGTGTTTTCTGGTGGACTGAGAGAGCTTTGATTGTTGGGCATCGTTCTGTTAGGCCTGGTTCTGTACGTGATATAACACGGCGTTTGCTTCCTGCGTACCACCACCACCACCACTACGGGGGGGTGGGGGCAAGATAACAGAGAAACAATGCACGGTGCCACCGCCTTGCTCCAATCCCACCCCTTGTCCTCCACGGAGGTCGAACACCGTGATAATCATCAGGGCTCCGGGCCAGGTGCACATCGTTCAAGGTGATACATGCGGTGCTCCAGTATTTATCGAGTGCCATTCAAAATACTAAATGAAAAACACACCGCATGCTGCAATGAAATTTTTCCACACTTAACCGAACAAGTGCAAGCGTTAACCGAAGGGTTAGCCTCGCAGCATGGGGTACTTTCGTATGTACGCGCCATGGGGTGCTCTCGCGTGCATGCACAAGCACGAAAGCAGCAATAGACTGGTACCATACACAGCAAGGGCACAGCGGGGACTCTTTGGGGGCCGCGTGCGGTCCGCTCACCGAGTCCACTGGTTGAGGATGATGGTGGTGTCAGACATGGCGTTGGTGGCCGAAGGGTCGTAGCTGCTTCGCATGGCCATGAGCTGCTGAAGGGTGAGCAGCGGCCTCCCCTTGACCTCCGCCATGTCGTGGACCTCCATGAAGAGGTGGCGCTTATGTCTACCCTTCTCTCCTTCGTGGCCGTACTTGCGCCGCAGCTTCGGGTCTACAGCAAGATGTGGTGGCATCCGGGAGGAGGGGGGGGGGGGGGGTGTACTCATTGTCGTGCATGCCGTAGTCGTTAGATCATTGACCTCGCATCCCAACAAAGCCGGGACGGAGCACGCCCGGTTCTCACCGGACCAATGAGGAGGGGGGGTATGCTTATCACACACGCAGACAGCGCCCGCGCAGGAAGAGACGAGGTGGATAATCACGAAAAGCTGCTACAAGCAGGCGTTATGCGCCCCCCCCCCAAGAAGGCAGCAGTCGAGAGGTTCTCGACGGCTTCAGGGCATCGGAGACAGAGGGGGTTTCAGATACCGCCGAGCGCAAAGACGATGCAGCCCGTGGGAGGCTGAACTTGTGCACTGCTGCCATGCTAGATACCCCATTTCCAAGCCGCTGTGAGCTGCACGCACCTGTCGACGCGTAGTTGTAAAGCATAGCCTGACAGGTCTACGCCTCATCGCTTCGCTTGACGTACAGACTACAAAGGTTATACGAATACCCACGTCTAACGTATGCTTCCAGAACACCATGCGGCCGGGAGGATCAATGGCTTGCCGCATGTAGTTTACTAAGCAGCCTTGACACCTAGAAGTCTACATCCGGACGTGAGGATCGATAGACCTACATCCTGCAGCAGCAGCAGCAGAAGGGTCATAGCGGCAATCACTAACAGCAGTCCCGGGTACGCCGATACAAGTGGGAAAAATGATGGGGGGGGGGGGATAAGGTGACGCTAAGCCTTTGGTCATGTTAATCGATAGCGGTACCATGTTTTGGGAGCTCCAGCGGCTGCGGGCGCTTGTCTAGAAACCGCTCACCGACGAATACCATGGCTTTCGGGTCGTACCGCCGGACGATCTCGGAGTTTCCTTCCACGGTAACACCTGCGACCAACCCCCCCGCCCCCCCGGCCGCCGACCCCCCCTGCCGCTTCCCCTCGTCGTACATGTGCTGAAAGCTCTCGATGAACTGGTCCACGTCCCGGTCTTGTTGTCTTCGCCGCGACCACACGACCCCAACTGATCGGTCGTCGTAGACATGCGATGGATGTTCCGTTTTTCGGGTGATACGTATTTGATTGTCGGCCCGGTTGGTGCAGTGAGGAGGGCAGGCGGACGCGGGGGGCAGCGGCGGAGGACGGGAGGTGCGCAGGGGGGGGGGTGAGTGCTTGCAGCCCGTCGCCAGCGGCGAAAGTCCGTCGCGACATAGTCTGGCGTGCTATACTTCATTCTGTCGGGATAAAATATCAAAGGCTTGTTCTGCCAGGCATGGCCTTGAAAGGAGAAAACACCCGTTGGGATTGCCGAGGATGCCGCCGCCGCCGACGGGTACTCTCCAGTCCACTACGAACCAGCGAGAGCGTTAGCGACGCGCGCCGCTGGCAATGCAACGTCCGATGCCTCTTCCGAAGTGGACAAAAAAGGGTTTTCTCCTGCCAAAGGCGGACGTCGCATTCATGTCCTCCGCCACCCTCCTCCCGGCAGTTTGCAAAGAGGACGCGTACTGTCTGTATCTCCGCGAGCTTCGAGAGACAGCGCGAGCCCCCTGCTCTCTCCGTAAGAGCATGCAACACATCACACCAAGAACATCGAGCCGCAGCGCGAAACCCAGAGACAACCGTCTCGTAACAAGAGAAATTGAAAGTATGATTTGCCTCTTATTCTTACAATGGGTGTAGCAGAAGAACAGAGAGGAAGAGCGCGTATGTTTCCACACTGCGCACGCAAATCGTCGCCGGCATCGCAGCGAATTGGTAGTATCGAAGTTGCGTGTGGTGAGGGCCGGTCTTAACGAAGGAATCGGTTCTCGATTTCACTTCCCGATTTGATTCTAAGACCACAAGATCCAAAGAACTCTCTTGTTGATTGGCTAAAAGTTCTGGAACCCGTGGAATCTTTAGGACTTATAATCGGATCCCCCCTCTCCAAATCGGGAACAAAAAAAAAGGTAAAATGATTTAATCGGATCCCGATTTGGGTGAAACGAAACCAACTTCGAACATCAGCGGTCCAGTCGACGGCAAGTGACGCACTGACGCACAGAAAGTAGTGCCGTGGCAAGGCGCCACACCAAGCCGCGACACCAATCCAGCACGGAGTGCGCACAGGCACACCCACGGTGGGGCACCTTGTTGCGCAAGAGCAGTAGAGGAAGAATGTCCTATTCGCAAGGCGGGGGGCGTGACCAGGAGCATCAGGAGCATCACCAGCATCCTCAGCAGCAGGGGCAGCGGCAGCACCAGCACCTGCATGGCCTTCTTCTTCTGACCTCTCTTGTAGGAGCTCCGTCGAGCGTGGCTACGCGGAGGCCGCGCCGTGGTCGCGTGCGATGTGTGTCCAATGCTGTTGCGGCGGGTTTCCAGCATCCACGTCACCGCGGGGCTGTCATCAACCGGCCTGTTCGGCTTCTTCGTACATGTACACAAGGAGAAACGATTTAAAAAAAAAACTCGTTCGTGCTTTCATCGATAAGACACACAGGCCATTTAGGTCGGATTTAGGTAGATCCGACTCTTGTATTCTTATAATCAAATTCCTAATCGAGAACCGATTCCTTCGTTAAGACCGGCCCTGAAGCCACACCCCCCCGCCTCGTGTCTACAAACTAAGGCCAATTCTTGTGGAAGGTCTGCATTTTGTCTGGAAACCACAGAATCACGTGGAAATTCCCAGGCCAACAGAGAGCAGCTGCGATTTATGGATCAACCCTTATGGTCGGAAAGGAAAAAGACGGGCTTGACTCGACAGACCACCAACTGCCGGTTGGTTCCGTTCGAACCGCATCTAAAAGCGGCTATCTTCGCCGTAGGATCGGGAGGGATACACGCACACCTACCTGCTATGGATTGAGCAGCACCACATTATCAGCACACAAGAAGCAAAGAGGTAACGGCCGGTTTGTGTGCTTGTAAATGAGAGCATTCCTTTTGAGAAAGGGTGTCCTCTTTTCCTCTCTGCACCAAAAGCTTTCCACATAATCCTGGCTTGTGGACGGGTTGTCGATTGGTGAATGGTTGTGTATCTGATCTATTTCATCACGAAACATATGGCGACACCTGCCTACCGTATATGACACAAGATAACACACCCCCTGGACCGATTTTCAAAGCTCGATTTTTCAACAGCAGCAACAGTCGCAGGGCCGAAAACGGCGGCGTTGAAGCCGTCTGGTCGACAGCTCTCTGAAAATGTATCCTTTCGTCCATGCATCCTCTTCGTCGTGAAGTAATCGAGCTCTGAAAATCGGTCCAGGGGGTGTGTTATCTTGTGTCATATACGGTATTCACGGGTGCACGGGTGCGTCGCAAACAAACGTGCATATTGGTGCCGCGAGCGCGCAACAACGCCTGCACAACGACCTCATACCCAAATCCCATCCAAAAACTCCAGCTGAGATTTGGGCCTTCAAATCGAGCGGGCAGGGCGATTTCGGGGTATCTGCGATTTGAAATCCCAGTTTTTCGGCAAATAACAGCACCTGCTCACAAGAAGTGGCATGTCCTGTCGGCCTGACTTACATGAATAGGAGTACAACAAACGTCAAATCTCAGGAACTGCAGAGCTTCCGTAAGAATTGGTCTAATTAGACAGTAGTGTTCGCATGTCTGCCTGCCTCCTATTATAGTACTGCACGGCCTTTCCTCATCAAGGAGTTCATATTTACAACAAGCAGTGTATACGGGAGATGGAAGATTCACGCACGGGGCTGCGCTGCCGCGAAGGTTGGGAACGTTGTTACGTAATCAAGTACCGAACGCACTGCTTGCTGTTGGTGTGGATGGATACCATCCTGTCCTCCCGAAGCCTTTGTCGGGTTGTTCGCTTGTGAGAGGAAAACATGGGCAACGTGGAAACTCTCGAAGAGGCCTCCGATTCATACCCCCCCGCCTATGCTGCGTGTTACGCGACGTCCAGAGTGCCCCAGACGGGCAAACTTCTATCCGTAGGTAGCAAAGGGGGTAGCGAGGGTCGGCGGGTGTGCCAGCAATAGCGTGCGGAGAATGTACGTTGGGTAGCCTACTGTAGTCTGGATGTGACATACAAGTCAGCTCGGGGAAAAGGGAACGCAAGACACGTACTCACGAAGTAGGGTGAGCACAACACCGAGAGCCACTGTGGCCATGAGCGCCAGCTTGAGGGAAGTGGGGGACCTCCCCCTTTTGCGCCCTCCTCCGAATGTTCGCCCTGGCCGCCGACATCTGAGCAGTAGCCTTCGTACCATCATCACGCTGCTTTGGTGGGTAAATCGGTTCCGCCGCGTCTCATGCCCGCCCCACGGCAGCCCAGCGCAAGCCCTCTCGGCGTCCACTTGAGCTCCAGCGGCTCTTCAACAGAGGTTTCAAAGGCAGGAAATCCTTCTCTCGTTAAAAAGAGACGCCCACAACGATCGAGGTGATCGTCCGCAAGCTGCCGCACCTGATGACCTGACTCGCTGGCCAAACTCGGCACCCACCGAGGGGGGCCCACGACTAGTATTTTCAGCCACCGCTGGAGCTTTGCAGCAGGTTGTGGTGTAGCAGCAGCAGCAGCAGCAGCAGCAGCAGCAAGATCGCGACGGCCTGGCTGGCGTATGGCGTTCGCATCGAACGTGCTGGCATCAGTCAGTCTTCTGCTGCTATCCCCGCAGCTATGGCACCTTTCTGTTGCCTTCGTCGTGGTGCATCCTCCTAGCGACCATGGCGGTGCCTCGCATGGCCGGTTCTCGGAAAGGGCAGCAGCGGCGGCCTCGCAGTGGGCAAGGGCGCCAACTACAGCCGTCCACGCCGACTCCCCGGGAAGAACGTGAGTCAAAGGTTGTGTCGGTACCTCTTTGTGCTTGATCTGTGCAGTGGTCTGTGGGTGACGAGCTCCCTTCCAAGTGCTGTCTATGTCGGCTGATACTTGTGTGCGCGGTTTTGGGATCCAGCGAGAGTCAAGTTTGAAACAGGGAACTTGCTTCCGTCAAGGCGAGCCCACCACTCACAGCGAGAACATGTCGTACTACATATGCATATGATATGGCAACAGCAGTGGATGGACCCGTATCGGTAAGATCGGGGACGGCGCCAGTAAGAACCCTGTGTGGTACTCCAAGGAGTGGGTGTAAAACTTATCCCAGACAACCGAGGGAACAGCATTGTAGGTTGCCGATAACAGCAGTACCCTGTATACTTTCATACAGCAGTAGTACAAAGCAGTTGGTTCATAGTTCGTATCCACAGCAATCGACACACAGAGAGCAGACCACAGCGGTATACGAGGGCGACCTATTCGACAAACGGGCCATATTCGATGTACAGTACTGCTGCTGTAGTACTCGGAACAACTACAGCGTCAATTACTCGCCTCGCCCACTGGAAGACACCGCGACGTGGTGGTTCGTAGTAACAAAAATGGGCTCGGCTATGCTCGTTTGTCGTGGACACCGCTGTTAGAAGCCTCTGTGGCCCCCTATGCTACTTGGCGGGTGTTGCGGGTTAGGCTTGGATCAGGTTGGACTGGAGGGTGTTAAGCTGGAACTGTTAGGAATATTCTCACACGGCCTGACCCCCTTTGAGTGTGTGCATACATGTACTACAGGAGTTGTAGACCGCCCAAACAAGGTACGATCTGTTCTACAGCATCAGAGAGGCCGACGACATCCCCTTGTCAGTTCACGACCATCGCGGAAGGACCGCCGTGAGCCACTGGCATCTATGACCCCGAGATTAGCTCGGTACCCTCGTGGTAGCGCATGTTGGGCGTGCTGTCGGGAGTACTCGCCGAGCGAACGCGCCAACTCTCTCTTGCTTCGCAACGAGGTCTGCAAGGTGGACGCCGGCCGCTGTTGCATTATAACACCGCTCGACGGAAGTGAACGCGCCTAAACGTTGAAAATAGGCGATCTTCGAGATGCCTAAGATGATTCCATTCGAATTGTTTATCTCCCACACTCGGTGTTGACATCGGTAAAGGTTACCTAGAGTATTTCGTGTGGTCTAAAAAGTGAACTTGACGATCGTTAGAGAGCACTTTCGCATGTTACCGTGGGCCAGAGGTGACAATTCTTCCGAAGTTGCACCCTCACGGCCGACATGAACAATCGAGCATATTTGGGGTACCGTACATAGCCTCGTCGCTGCTAACACCTACAACAGCAGTTCGTCAACACCCATCACTTTACGTACGCAACACTGCGTCCCGCCCACGCCCGCGAACTGCAGCAGGCAAGGCTCGCGATGTCGATGTCACCCGCCCTCGTTCGATAGTAGTAGTGGTAGTACTAGTAGTAGTAGTAGTCGAGAGCGGAGAGCATCGGAGGGGCGTGTGGTCGGCGGCGCCGGGAGGGGGAGGAGGACGAGACGTCGGAGTCGACAGCGCTTGCTGCAAGCGAGACCGGGCAACGAGGTGGAGCCGCCGGAGAGAGAAGTGATAGACGCCGAGTTCTCGGACGACTTCAGCAAGATCGTCGAGGCGGACCGGGCCAGCAAGCGAAAGAAGCCTCGGGAGGAGAAACCAGCTCCTCGCAAGAAGAAGGCGGTCAAAGCGGCAGCAGCGAAGAAGGGCGCGGCCTCGACCCCGGCCCCGGCCCCGGCTCCTTTCACGTTCGCGGGTTCCGGTTTTGCGTCCTTGGAAGAAGCGCTTGCCTCGGGGGAGTTCGCGGATCTGTCGGGCGGGCGGGGGTCTTGCCTGAAGCGCGTGGACGAGGACGGGTTCGAAACCGACGGAAATCCACCCAAAGGCTCCAAGGTATTTACAGCAGTACCCTTTCTGGAATGTCGTCAAGCCGTGAATTTACGTAGGTGATCCGTTCCGATTGTTTTCGTGGGGTCCTTGATGGTTGTCCCGGCCCACTGAGTGTGAGTGGTTCTTCCAGGCATCCTGGGACTTTACCCGGGTGCTCTCTTGTAGACCGTTGTCGGCGTTTCGGGAGGGAGTTCTATTTACCGCTCCGCGCCTCAGAGCAACAGTCGGTCGCTGTTTTACGTTGCGCTAGGGAGCTGCCGAGAGCAATAGGCGTTGCAACCAGCTTCTTTTTCGCCTTGAAACCGCTCTGATGTGCTTATACCACAGCAACCTGGTGGGGATTATTTCCTGTGGAGGTAAACACGGATAATTTCCTTGTTGTTGGTTCCATGTTTTTGATGTTTCGAACTTCCGTTTCGATCTATGGGTGGATTTTTGCTGACGGCGTGTGTTATTTCCTCCGCGTTTTGGCCTGGTACGGAAGATCAAGGTGCACTACAAGATGAAGGTTGTTGACGGGGAGAACATAGCGTCCAGTGGAGAAGACCGGACCAAGCCCTTCGAGTTTAGACTGGTAAGGTTGTCGTTGTTAGGTTTTTGCTTGCCTCCTTCAACGTGAGCCCTTTCTCATCTCGGACCTATGGTAGCCCTGCACTACCAGTAGAACACCCCCCCCATAGCCTTTGACTATTGTAATCTGACAGTGTGCGAGCGCTCTGCTCGGACACAAAATCCCTATGAATTCAACCCTGTCTCTCGTGGAATTGCAAAGCTGGTTGTTCAACACCAACTTGACTCATTGAAAAGCGACAACCCCCTTCCAGTAGGCAGAGGGTTTCAGAATATCTTTTGTTGGGATGTAACGCGCTGTCTCAATGATGAACGTGCAAGCGTTCTTGGTTCCCATGTGTTGGCGGCGGTGAAAAGTAGTAAACGGAAGCTGGGTAATGTTCTTTGTCCGCACATGAGTGTGCTAACGGTTAGCCCTCCTCGCTTGGATCAATGTTGCTGTTGTTTCTGTACCCGAGCTATTCCGACCAGGTCTACTCGAACGTACCCCGTACCCACCGTACTCTCCATGGGTGTGCATATTTGTGCGTTTGTTTCGTGACTCAGCACCTTCGGCATCAACAGAACCGACAATGAACAGACGTCGGTATCTGCTGGGCAAGAGACACAGAAACAATTTCTAGTTCCCGGGCCCTGAAAGAAAGGGAGGGGGGAGGAGCACACGAGATTGTTCCGGACGGTCCAAACTTTGGATTCGGAGGTTCAGACTGCTTGAAAGACGAAGCGCGGCAGTTGCTAAGAGAGTTGTAACGTGTGTGCACGTCCGTGGGTTCCCGTGCAAAACCAAAACAGGGCCGCTGGCCGAGCGAGGCGACCCACGGCTGGGACAAGGCCATCTCAGCGATGCACAGGGGAGAGGTCGCCACTCTCATCTGCGGGCCCCAGTACGCCTTCGGCGCGGCCGGCGCGCCGCCCAGAATCCCCCCCAACGCCACCGTCGAGACTCGCCTGGAGCTGGAGGACTGGCTCGACCTTGCGGCGGAATATAATGCCGTCCCCGGGAAGGTGGAGACGGACGAGGAGCTGAGAGAGAGGTGGAGCGAGGACCTGGCGGACGGGACGAGCCCCATGAAGGACGAAGCAGGTGTGGTGTTGTATGTAGCTGGAGAGGCGGCGAGGTTCCGGGGGGGGAGGGGGGGGGGGGGGTACTCATAGCTCGTGCATCGCCGTAGTCGTTTGACCATTGACCTCGCATCCCTACAAAGCCGGGACGGAGCACGCCGGGTTCTCACCGGACCAGGCTCTCACATCACCAAGCGCGAAGCGCCGTGAGGTATTTGGCGAGTCGCATGAAGGGTGAGCTTCATCCTGCTAAGGGTGTTCGGCATCTTGTGCTTACTTGCTTGCGTACGGATGACAGCTACGTATGACTTAATTTATTTTCTGGTGCTTTCACTTCCAGAGACAGTTGTAAGCACTGTGTAACTGCCTCGAGGAAGCTTGACCATTTTAACACAACGTGGTGCGATCATCCCCCGTTGCGCGGAGTGAGGTTTCTCGACCCCGCACAACATGATCTACTCGACCACCATTATGGTTACCGCCAAAAAAAAAAAAACGAGGTAAAAAAAAAAAACGGTAACCTGGTTGCCGAGTTCACGAAGTGAATTGGCTTGTTTTACAACGTCGTTGCCAAGCGACGAAAACCCAATCCCGATGGCAAACACCGAGTGGGGGGCTTGTTTTACAACGTCGTTGCCAAGCGACGAAAACCCAAACCCCGATGGCAAACAAGGCCGAGGGGGGGCAGAGGGGGAGAGGGGGGGGGGGGGGGGACCCCCCCCCGGGGGGGCCGGGGGCCGTAAACCCTTTGCCTCCCCTCCCTTCCAAGCCCGGACCGAGCCCGCCGGATTTTTTCCGGACCCGGCTTGCGCCTTTCCCGGGGGGGGGTGGGGGGGGGGGGACCTTTTTAAACTGGGTCAAAAAAGGTTTTGGATTGGGTGCCCTTTTTTTTTTGACGGGT
>FN647684.1:215700-234907 GCA_000310025.1 Ectocarpus siliculosus
GGGGGTGTACTCATAGTCGTGCATGCCGTAGTCCTTTGACCATTGACCTCGCATCCCAACAAAGTCGGGACGGAGCACGCCGGGTTCTCACCGGACCAGGCTCTCACATCACCAAGCGCGAAGCGCCGTGAGGTATTTGGCGAGTCGCATGAAGGGTGAGCTGCATCCTGCTAAGGGTGTTCGGCATCTTGTGCTTACTTCCTTGCGTACGGATGACAGCTACGTATGACTTAATTTATTTTCTGGTGCTTTCACTTCCAGAGACAGTTGTAAGCACTGTGTAACTGCCTCGAGGAAGCTTGACCATTTTAACACAACGTGGTGCGATCATCCCCCGTTGCACGGAGTGAGGTTTCTCGACCCCGCACAACATGATCTACTCGACCACCATTATGGTTACCGCCAAAAAAAAAAACGAGGTAAAAAAAAACCCGGTAACCTGGTGGCCGAGTTCACGAAGTGAATTGGCTTGTTTTACAACGTCGTTGCCAAGCGACGAAAACCCAATCCCGATGGCAAACACCGAGGGGGGGGCTTGTTTTACAACGTCGTTTCCAAGCGACGAAAACCCAAACCCCGATGGCAAACACCGGGGGGGGGGGGGCAGAGGGGGGGGGGGGGGGGGGGGGGGTACCCATCGCCGTGCGTGCCGTGGTCGTTAGACCATTGACCTCGCATCCCTACAAAGCCGGGACCGAGCACGCCGGATTTTCACCGGACCAGGCTAGCGCATCACCAGGGGGCGGGTGGAGGGGGAGCGACATTTCGAAGCTGGGTCAAGAATGGTTTGAGATTGGGTGCGCTTTTTTTTCGGACGTGTTCGTCGTTTACGGGTGGATGTGTCGCACGTGTTGCGGCGATGTCACCTCGCCTCTCGCCGCTGGATGGTGCTGACCCCTCGCTGTCCTGCTCCCGTGTGCCCCGCTTTCATCCATCCCCCCGCCCGGACGATCGGCTAGGGTTGAATAAAAAATTGCAGGCGGAGATGTCCGCGAAAGCAAGCGCTACCCCTGAGAACACCGACCACCGCGGCAAGAAGATCTACGACCTCGAGAGCAAGGAGGCGCGCGAAATCATGGCGAAGCAAAAGGTCCAGGGGTACACGCCCGACTTCGGATACGTGGAGAGGGCCAACTACCTCGACCTCTACATCCCTGTCCCCGCGGTGAGTCTTTGTACCCGAGATGGTGGATTGTTGTTGTTTGTGTGATTGTGTGCGTGAAAACAATTTTTAAGGCGCAAAAATAGCCACATCTCGGTGTTCCCGCCGCATGAATATTCTGTGAGGCGCATCTTGACCCGGTTCATTGCCTTAGACACGTGCGTTGTGTTGCAATTTTGTTTTTCTATTCTAGACCGAATAGTAAGTACCCTGATTCTTTCTCTCTCTGCCCCCCCCTTCTTCCATGCCCACAACCCTCCCTCGTGCTTCCTTCTCTCCCTTGTACCCCCGTGTTGGCATCCGGGGGGGGAAACAGGGCACCCGAGCAAAGGACGTAACGGTCGAGATCCACCCCGACCGCATGCTCGTCGTGGTGAAGGGGACCGGGGTCGTGACCCAGGGGCACTTTCAGGGGAAAGTGGCCCTCGACGGCTGCCACTGGCTCATGTCCGATCTCTCCCTGGACCCTCCCGGCTCGACGGCGCTCGGCACGCAGGACGACGAGGTTCGCCAGGGGCCCGTGTACCGAGGAGAGACGTGCGTGCAGGTGTTCCTAGAGAAGAGGAAGCCGTTCGACACGCTGTGGGAGAACGTCTACCGACCACGGGAAGATGGCGATTGATGGTGCTGCTGGTGGTAGTGATCGAAACGGTGCTCCGGCGGCGGCGGTGGATGACACGTGTAGGGCGACTATTAAATCTTAACGTTCTGGTGCAATGGGCGCTGTATTTTTCGCACGAGTGCAATTACGATTGACTGGTCCGTGAGTGAGTTGGTTGACACCCACCTCGTAGTTTGAACTCCGTGTTGACATGTCCAGTGAAGGTCGATAAAATGTGTTGTTCGGGTTGTTGCCTATGCACGATGCTCGTCAAGAGCTTCTGTGCTGGTTCAGCGATGAGGTGTGTTCGTACGCACCTCCGGAACCCTTGACTGATGTCCCAGAAGAACGGGTCGACAGGTGAACATGATAATAGGTACGTGCCGTCGGGGGATTTTTCTTTCATCCCAGAGACGCACACGCGTAGACGGTGCTGTATCGTACCCGTTTTTTGTCCACCTTATTGATTCAGAGGGTACGGCTTTATTTTCTTGGCCGCTCCAGCAGTTAAAACGGTACTTATCTGAGAGTTGGTACCAGCGTCCGATAGTTTTCTGACGATCTCGAATTTGAATTTTGATTACACCCTCGCATGGGCCTGCCAACTATGTACACTGCCAGCTATCCGACCCCCGTGCTGAAATGCAACAAAACATTCGTCCCGTCTTGTGTGTACGCACACCCGAACCACCGATCCGTGCGACGCTGAGATAAGTAGCAGTGGCCGCTGCTGTACAATTTCTGGGGTACGTAGAGTTGATGAAGTGGAGGGCGATGAAGAGTGTTACAGTAGTCTATGGCTCTCTGTGGGTATCCATAATGTATTGTCGCGCGTCGTGCGTTGTGCGCCTCACGCGAAAAGCGGTGGAACTTAAGTCGTTTCGGTGAAAATTGGAACCCGTTTGGTTCCACTCCAGGTGTCAAGATACGATCTTGTATCCGCATCCGTTCTTTATCATTCCGTCGCTGTGTCATGGGCTCCCCACTTTCCTTGGGAGCAATCAGATCTCTCTCGTGTTGCACCTGTGCTGTAATTCACCCCACTCTCTCTGTTGAGTGGTGTGTGGCCCAAGCAAAGGCTGTAGGAGCAACAACTACAATTAGCAGTCATGCCGCTCACTCGGATACGGCGAGCGGTCGGTGTCGTAAGTCTCCTCTCTGCTGAGGTCGCTCATCAACCAGCATTTGGTGCCGACGCAGCGTCGGGAACGGAGTCGTGCAGATGTGCAGTGTTGTACTCGGGGCACGTACGAAGCTTCGTACAGCCGCGGGTCCACCTTTCTCACAAGAAGAATCTGATCGAGCAACTGGAGATCGACTGCCATGTGGATGTCTTCATGCACATATCAGGTAAACTACACGGAACAATCAAAGCCACGTTAAGCCATGTTAGACTACATGATGAGAAAATTGTGGTGCCGTGGCAGACACATATGCACGAAGAATGGATGTTTTACAACTGTCTTATTTTCTAGACCCTGGCGTGAGCGACAAACAAATTTAACCCTCGGGCCGGGTAAGTGGATATTACCCGCTTTTGTATCCTTAGCGAGGAAGCCTTCTGGTGTTTTTCGTCCTCGAAACATGTTCTCGTGAGAGGCACAGATCTCTGACATGTTGTCCCTCGCCGTTGCCCGACCGGGTGAACATACTCCGCGAGCTACAGTCGAAGATGAGGTTCCGCGCCGGTATCGCAAAGGCGACTTCGAAGATGCCCTGGCCTTCACCCCTCATACTCCCCAAGAAACCGAAGTCGAGCATGCGGTCGGGCTACTCAACCCACTCTCGATCGAATACCACCAGGTGCGATACTGTACTGTACGAAGCAAGTCAGCCAGGTGTGATTCGGAACCAAGATTGGGCTCTACAGCAGTTGTAGCTAACTTTGTTTTTCTCGTCAACTATCATCATCCAGCCAGGAAATACGATGTTTGTGAGAGAGTAGATGGGTGGGAGACGATGCTATCACGAGCCACAAGCCATCATCTACGAGGGTGGGAAGTGCTATCGCCCGATGAGACTGTCAATAAACAACGTATTTGTTCACGTAGGAGCAAATGCACGTATGAGCTCCTCTAGCCTGGCGGGTACACATGGATTGATGCCAGCATGTTTGTCATTATCACACGCGCTGATGATGCTCGTTGTTTTATGGTCTTTTGCCGCATCAAATTCCCGACGATGCATCACATGCTTCGGACTACATAGGAGCAAGCAGGCTATATCCCCAACGGGTGCGAGACCGGCTGCGAGATAAACGCCTACTGGCAATTATACAAGATGAAGGCTGTGTTCCGCATGATGGAGGAGCACGAGGCCACTACTGGACTGTCGTGAGTGACATATGGCATGTTATACATGAAACAGACAACGTGCAGAACCATCTTCAGTCGTTCTGTGTCGTACTACCTGCGGCTACTCATGCTGCGCACTCCACTATTTTCCAGTGTTCCTCACGTTGAATACCGTGCGCACGATGGTCAGATATGTGCCACATGGAACATGTGACCTTTGCTGCACGACTCACTCCCGGGTGGAATTTCTGTATGGCTCCTGCATTTAGGTAGCTGCAGCTGACCGGAGTTGCGTGAAAAAGCGCGTGGCATGACGCTCTTCCGTGGCTTTTGCTGCGCAGACCGCACGCGGTGGGCGTGCAGTTGCGGTTGAAACCCGCAACAAATCCTCTGTTTACCACCGCCAACAACAGCCGTTGTCAGCACTCAAAATGTGTTCAGCGCATAGGAAATTTTACCGTGGTGTTGCATCATTTTTCTGGCTTTGGAATACATATAGTTCCGGCGCTCATCAACACACCATTGATCGGCCCAGCCGATAAACCTACAGCATCATACCCGTCGTTTCGAACCGATGCTCTCGAACAAGGTACACGTGGGTAATTCGCTCCAGGCTGGACATCGCGTGGATGCTCCCGGTGCCGCCGTTGAGTCGATTCCCGCCGACCCGCGTGTACGCGGGCCACAACTTCTTCCCCCTCTCTGATCAGTTCCTGCTCTCGCCTCGGATGTTCGCCCAGAGCATATTCGGGGCGGTCAGCCTGTGCTACGATTGCAAGGCCCTGGAGGCCCATCGTGAGTCCAAGGTGCCGGCGCAGGTGGAGGGTCTCCTGCGCGTGGCGCTGCGGCGAGGCCACGGCCACGGCGCCGTCCCGTTCGGTTACTACGAGTTCCCCGTGGCGATCGTGCGGAGCAACGAGGGCGGCGTCTGCGAGGTGTTGCACCCGCACAAGCTTGCGTGCGAGATGCTGCGGGCGTCCGGCTTGATGGGCCCCTTGACAGCGGCGACAGGCGGCGGGCAGCCATCATCCTGCTTGGACATGATGAACCGGTGGCACCGACACGCCTGCGTGGAAATGTTCCCGCCCCACGACTATCGTACGGAAGGCGGGTCGGAGGCAACCGCGGACGACAGTGGAGAGGGAAAAAATGCCAGATTGGTCGGCGGCGAGCCCGGAGGCGGGAGGGAGCTCCGTGATGGCGGGAGGGGTGGAAGGGAGGATGAGCAACGCCAGCCCGCTCCCACGGTTCACCGTAGCAGGGATGGAGGTGAAGCAGCATGGGCGGGTGCTGCCGATGGCACTGCTGCTGCCAAAACCCTGTCCTTCGAAGAGGCCACCCGGCGGGTCGAAGGGGTCAACGGCAACCTCAGCGATCTACTCGGAGCGATGAGGATACACGTCTCCCCTATGCAAGAACGACTGGAGTACTACGTGGCCCACCACTACCCTTTCCACCAGGTCAACCCCCTCCGCCGGCCCGACCGCGGACCTCTGGATCAAATCGCAGTCATCGAGGGCTACCGACTGTCTCAGGCAGACTTCAACCGGCTCGCCCTTTCTTTCTCGTGCTTCCTGTCGGATGCCGCCGCCACCGCCGACGGGAAGGAAGGCGGTTCGCCACGAGGACCTGGCGAGAGACGAGGCCATACTTTCGATCTTTTCGCCGACGAAGAGGGACAAAGGGAGGTCGCATCGTCATCGTCGCAGGTTTACGATGATGGTGAGGGAACGGGCGGTAGGGGCGGTGATGTCGAGGACATCGAGGAAAACGTCCTGGTGCTGAAAACAACGGCTGACGAAGAGGAAGGACTGCAAGCGGCCGTGAACTGCTCTTTGATAGAACCGCTCCATGACGTCTGGGTGTCGTTGCTGGACAATAAATTCGAGCCATCGGAGGAGATTTGTCGCGGACCCGCCGGGCCTTGCTTGCACACGGCAACGCCGAAAGAAGCCAGCTAGTGTAGACTTTGTACCCTTCTCTCTGATCAGCACGTGTAACAGGTGTTGCCCTTCTAGTTTTGATCTTGCAATCCGAAGCACGTGTAAATATCCAGAAAAAAAGTGCTGTATAGCGTCAGTGTGGGTATCATAGCTCTCTCTTGTGTGTTCCCCCCGGAGGACGAGAATAAGGAACGGCGGGGAGGAACCGGCTGTGAAAACGCTCCCCGTTTTCTTCGAGGTTTCTTTTCAAGCGAAGCCGCTTGTGTTGGACTGGTGGCACAAACAATTCAAAGATGTCATTGTTCGATGGCAACTTCGAATCCTACACCCAACCCACGACGTAGACAGCAGCACTCCGTCAGCGCTGACCGAGAACACGTATACATAGTTGGTCAGCCCCCTGTCTAGTAACGAGAGAGTGGATATCCAGACCCGTGCGTCACCCGCACGCAATAAGACGTAGAGGAATTTTTTCACGTCGGATAACTCCTTCATCCACACATCTGTTGAATACACCGGCGCGCGCCCGAGCGGCCATTCCAGTCAAAACGCTGTATGCATTACATTCAACCTTACACCTCTTATTTTTCTCTGTAAACAACGCGAGAGGCGGCAGGCACACAAAAGCTTGGGGTGCGTTGAATACGCGCCACCTCTTCTCCCACACCATGGTAGCCTAAAAGCATGCCCGGGTACGCTCCTACTGGTCCAAACCGCTGGCAAACCAAACGTCGGGGAGGCTCTTATTTCCTGCACTGCCCAATTAACGAAACAACAACTAGTTTGAAGGGAAAACACCCAGCTCACACACAGACACGGATCAGAGTCCAGCACACATTTTACATGAGAGACCGGGTGCATACAAAAACATACTTAGAAATAAACGAAAAGAGTGAAGTGAAGGGTGGGGGGTCACACGCACAAGTTTCAAATCCCTTGCATCTATCGAGACTCTCGCTCACCGGCCGCCATCCACCCTTGTCTCTATTGTCATCTTTGACGCCCCCCCTCACACGCCCCGTTCACCGAGACAAAACGAAAGAGTGTCCTTCAAACCTCCCCGCTCCACCACCGGCGGCTCCCCCGAAAACAAGCCAGTCAAACCGGTGAGAGGAGGACAGCCACACAAAGCGAAAAAAAAAAACGCATATAAATATTAAAAAAAAATGACGTCGGTGACGTTTTGTGTCGCGGTCGAACACCACCACCAACAAACGGCCATCGAGCAAAACCGCATCCATGCCAAGAAAGGCCTTCGTCGACCGTGTCGTGGTAAAACATCGCCGAAGTTGGCGCATGCTTCCGGTGCCTAGATCTGCTCAGCTCAGCCTTCTCGCGAAAAACCCAGGCGAAAACCAAGCTGTACACACCCCGTTCGAAACGCCTTCTGCGTCATCTCGTGGATCCTGTCCCCGGACTGACGTGGAGATACTCTACACGCCTTTCTCCCTTTACTTCTGGAGCAATCAAACGCGACCTCTTCGGACCCCCAGAAACACACAGTTGCAAAAGGCGTCGTAGTGTGATCTACTCATACGAAGTGCAGACGTCGCGTTCTATCTTCTGTGTTATCTGTCCAGTGGACAACTCGCCAAAACAAGTTTCGCAAAAGAAAAAATTGGATCGATCGGGACTCTAGGTACTATGTACCTTTCAGTCCTACACCAATCACTAATAGTCCTCCTTTACCTGTGCTCTCCACCACAAAAAAAAAACTTAAGGCATTATCTTCGCTTCGGAGGAGGCCGTGCAGAAGTACGTACTCGACGATGACCACGAAGGACCACTTCGTGGAACAGCAACACAAAATGAATAATAAATATCAGTGCAGGAGTACTGCGTTGGTCCGGGTTGATGTTATACACCTCTCTCCTCGTGTGTGCGTTTTCTGCACCCTTGTCCAAACGCGTGTAAATATCGTTCTAATACGTACGTCGACCTTTTTAACCTGACCCGGACCAACCGAAATTAAACACGAAGTGGTGCGCTCGACGTACAGGCAGTACCATTCTCTCACTCGAATTATCCTACATGGATCGATCGCAGCCGGAAGTATGTACCCCAACACTATCTGCGAGGTACTTAAAACTCGGGAAACGGCATTTGCTTCTTCACCCTCAACAACATTAAAGTACTCGGGAATCAGGTAGCGCTACCAACTTGTTCGCGCCATACCCCCAAGCCCACGGCATCGACGCATTTTCATCCCCGTGCCCTTGTCGTCCAAACATGGGCCCGCCGGGAATTTGCGCGCCACACTCACAAGAACACACGCCAGCCAAACGACCGACAGCAGCGTACAGTACCACACGCACACACCAGCTTTTGAAACCACCCCGCTCTTGGCAAAACTGTACACCCGTGGCCAACACTCCCATATTTCACCGCAAAACCAATCCCCCACCCCCCCCCCCCCCTCCCGCAAAATGGGAAGCGAGGCAAACTACTGCCACCTGCAATTTTCCAGCATCATAACCCCATAAGCACTTGGGTGGCGGTCTGCAAATATACTGCTAGCTGGGTACGCTGGCTCGTATCGATTTCCGAACGTCCACCATCGCGTATCGTCTATATACAAAACCAACACAAGACACAACAAACAAACCGAGACGCCTCGCCGCCACGAGAATGAGAGGCAAACCAAGACCTCCTTTTCTCGACGCCAGTTGCAACGTATTCCCTTACCACAGACAACGAATGACCTCTCCACCGTCGTAAAAAATGAATCAAGCGTGTGCCAACATCTGTTTTTTCGCCTTCGTCACGTCACGTTGTCCAGACACGTGGACGCACGGACGAGCACCGCTACAGTGCGCTCCATTTCCAGACGAAAAGGGGGGGCTGCGACGGATCCAACAGCGCTCTCCGTCGTACGGAGATGGGCTGCGACAACGCCTACGTCAGTTCCCGGCGATAAGCTGTTCGACGTCGCGTGTAACACATCGCCATTGCCGTTGGAGACATCGTGCAAGACCATGCCCTTGCAATGACATCTGCTTGGGGATCGTGCAAAAAAATCGTTCCCAGCGTCGAAAACCGAGCAGACAAAAGCTGTCGTGTCCTCCGGCATGAAGGGCTCGCTTCCTGTACACCGTAGCTGCAGCAGCTGCTGCTGCTAGATACCGCCTCGCCACCATCTCGCGGTCCCTTGCTGGCCTCGCGGTCCACCTCTCGTCCCGCGGGACAGGTGGGTGGATGCATCACCGTTGTTGCATGACAGGCAACCCGCGCCCCTCGTTGATGTACTCCACGTGTTCCTGGTTGCACCGAGAACGGGAAAGCGCAAGAGAGGGAACCCGCACGCGGCCAGGGGGGACACAGTAATGACCAAATAGGTTAGGTAGGTAGATAAATAGTGAAACAGAGAGTGAGCGTGATGGGGCAGAAAATGTAAGGGTGCCCGCCGGGCTACCCCTATTTGCACGACGCAAATAAGACGTGCACGCTTCGAAACGCCTCCGTGGATGGGTTGAAACCGGGTTATACACACACGTGACCGACCCAACCCAACCCACCCAACCCAACCTAACCCTAACCCTAACCCTCGCGGACGTCCAACCGGGGCCGTGGTGGCGAGACTGGCCACGAACGCGGCTGCGCCACGTTCGTGGTCCGCACGTCAAAACGTGGTCCGCACGCTACGCGCGCTGTTTTGACCAATCACAAGTCGAGTCGTGCACGGTCTTATTTGCACTCGCGTCGTGCAAATAGGGGATGCCGTGCCCGCCGCGCGTAAGAACCCCCCCCCCCCGATAAATTGTGGGCAACAGAAAAAGAGAGAGAGGACGCACTTGCGGTGGGCCGCCGATCGATCGATTGATTGGTGACAACAGCGCGGGCAGAGACAGGGAGCAAGACGAAACGGAGACGAAACGACTGCAAGAGGAGACGGCAACCTCGGCGTCGCCACCGGAGTATCTTCCTCCAAGCAGATACATAAGCACATCGGCTTTCGTCCCAAATCGGAGCACGCACAGCAAGGCCAATATTTTGGTTGAGGTGGGCCCGCAGAGGGCAGGCACAAAAACACAGCCGTGTACTATTCGGCAGCGCACATGTTACGTCTTGGTTGTGACGCTCTCAACTACCACCGCAGGCGACGGAAGCATACCCTACGCTCACTCGCAAGTAGCCGAACAGAGAACCAGCGAATGCAGAAACAGCAACAACACCATCAAGACTAAAAAAAATTATGCCAGCACCACCAACAATCCAACATGCGCAGAACTACACGTCACGCACACAAACGGCCACAACAACGCACACGAAAATCTTCTACCAACAAACACACATCCAGATCATGGCCTTTAGAAGCATTTTCTGTTTTCAGCCGCACCGAGACTGGTGCCTTTTCATTGGTCACCGGTCAGCGCGGTTTATGCTAATTAAGAAAAAAAAAAAGCATACACGGATCGTCTCATCTTCGGGCACATACACGCCTATCGTGCAGAATGTGCGCATACTGTACCTCTCCGTCTCGGTCCGAGGAAGAGGTGGCGGAGGACGAAGTCGCCCTAACCTCCCTCGCCTCTTCCTGGGAGTCGAAGAATATGGGGTGGATGAACTCTCCCGTCTCTTCGCAGAAGTACATGTCTTCCTCCTGAGGTGGTGTGGAGTTATGGATGGTTGACCATGTAAGCATGCATACCATGTGGCGACGGGGGTTCGAATTGGACTGGAACGAACCGGGTCGGTAGTGCGAGGATCGACATGAACCCGAGAGGGCCCAACGAGTTCCAACACAGCAAGTAGGAGTGAGTGCTGCACCAGAGGGAGGAGGAAAGGCGACAAAAAACAAAGGCAAAAAACGGCGAACCCACACCAACGGGCCACAGCCTTCATCGCCTCAACAACAACAACAGGGACGGCTACTACACCTTCAACAACAACAGCAACGGAGCGAAAAAAGTAGCAGCAAGAGCACATGGAACGGACCAAACCTGTCAAAGATTTTGCATGCAGCAGCGAAGGGAAAGGGCTCACAGGCGGGGCCCTTTCACGCCTATTCTCGCAAACCTTGCGCTTGTTCTCAGCACAAACAGAGTAGCAATACGTAAACCAAACAACCGAGGGAAAGGGCGGACCATCTGCAACAGCAGTATAATTTTCGTACCTCGGCAACATTCTCCCAGTTGTATTCCTCCGCATCGAACTCGATCATGTTGCGGTAGACCATCTCCCGTATCTCCCCCGCGCTGTTCCAGTAGCTCCGTCGCACGCGATCGCTTCACGCCCATCACAAGAACGCAAGTAACAGAAGGGCAAGACGAAGAGAAGAGGTTGGCGAGAAACAATTGCACATCTATGGTACGCCCAAAGACGAAAGCAACACGCCCGAAACGAAGGAGGAAGAAAGCAGCACACACCCGGGCGTTGCGGTGGGCGGCAAGCAGAGGGGGGAAACAAAGCGAACAGAAAAACACGCCGCACACCCACACATGCACCCACGCTAACACCGACACCAAACGACGAACCCTGGGGGCAACCTGGCTGCCAAGCACCAGGACGGCCACCCCTTCCCACGCGGCAGCCGGTCAAGCAACACAATCAAAAGCACGTACACAAAATGCTCTCGAACGACCCAAGCCTTCCCAAACACACCTAACCTTTACCCACAAGCCCGGCCGTACTGACGAAAGCAACACAAACACGCTTGTAACCCCTCAAACACAGCAGGTTGTAGCGGCCTCTCCTATTAACAGCGAAATTCGTCATGGAGTAAAATAGCAACTTCGAAGGGAAAAATCGATCGCATCATGAACACACACCCCATAAACCCTCACCTGTACTCCGAGTGCACGGGGACGTACACCGCCGACACTACCGGGGCAAAGTCGACGTGCTTGTGGCGACAAGGCGCAAACTCCACCACCGAACCCTCGCCCTCCCCCCCCCCCGACCCCTGCACCCCGCGTCGCCCCTTCCCTCCTCGGCAATCCTGGGCGCCGCCGTGCCAACCCACCGTCGGCGAGGAGTTGGCGCTGCTGCCGCTGCTGTTGCCAGCTCTCAACCGCTCGCACGTCCGACACGGGCGGGGCTCGCGTTCCTTCTTGGTGCTGTTCCCGCCGGTCAGGATGCTCCCGACGACCTGATTGGCCAGCGGCGAGGCAAAAAAAAAACACATTTAAAAAAAATGGAAATACGTGCGTAGGACGAGCGGCTTGGTGACGCCACAATTACGAGGAGGAACGGCTTTTGAGCTAAAGGTGGGATCGCCCTTTCTAGACAGGGTGCCCGTTCGGGAGCCTGGATGAACGTGTGCGGTCGGTGATGAGCAGGGAGAGAGGCGAGACGACGTGGGCCTGGGGTTGTGTCCACGGTCACGTAGCCTCAGCTCTTGCCGACCGCAAACAGTTGGGATAGCGGTTTCCCGTCAGCGGGCTGGGGTACCAGCCTGTCTGCATGCCTTCATGGTCGCACTAGCAAAGCAGGGAAAGCGCGGGGCACGATGTACGCGCGCGTCGTGCGGCGGCGTGCTGGTAACCGCCCTCCCTCTCTCCATCTCTCCCTCTCCATCTCTCTCTCTCTCTCAGCGTTCCTCATTCTTTCTCTGCCTCCGCTCACCCTGAGAACGCCTTCCAAGGTAATCTCGCCCGCGTTGGGGTCCTTGAGCTGCTCCTCCACAGGGTTCTCCACGCTCTGCCGAACCGAAACCATCAGCAACATTGTGGCGAACACGGCCAAATCGTTCAAGGCTTGGTTGTTCAGAACGTTGAAATACTTTCCGACGTGGGCCAAAACAGAACAGCAGCAAACACTGCCGAATTCATGAGTATTGCGCCGTGCTCGTCGAAACAGCATCACCGCACAAGCTGTCGGAAAAGATCGAACGCTGTATCTAGCGTGTGTCGGCACAAACAAATGGCGACAACAAAAATGGCGTCGACAGGCCACAACACGTAGACCGGAGTTTCAAAAAAATAAAAAACACACACAAACAGGAGTTACACCCCAATGCGTCGCGGCGCTTGCGTTAATGTCCGAGGTAAATAGAGCCGAGCGCAAGCACTCGACGCAACTCATAAACCCGCAGGGGTGCACACGGTCTTGGGGGACTACTCGAGGGCTGGGACCCCCATAATTACTGACTGTAGATGTGGAGACATGTTGACGCCTCGTAACCCAGAAAACGCGGTCAAGTTACACGGGCACCATTGAGCAACACCAAAGCCCCTTTCCTCTCCCCTGGAAGATGGGGGCTCCGTCACCTAAAGGGTAAATAGTCAGTCAACAAAGTCCACGGCAAGCAACAGACGAACTCCTTGCACTCCCCTCACCCCCCTCCCCTCCCCTCCCCCTCCTCTCCCACCGCCAGGCTCTAACCTCTATGAACGACGACCTCCGGATCATCGGCGGGGGCGTTCGCGCGTCGCCCGGCCCCGCCACGACCGCCCTCTTCATCCCGAGGTTGGTGAGGTAGTCCCTGCGGATGTCTCTCCTCGGGGGTCGCACGGCTCGAAGGGGCGGCGACCCGACCTTGAGTGGGTCCGCTACGGTGCGCGCGGACCTCAGCCGGTGGGAGGAGGGTGAGGAGGAGGAGGAGGTCGGTTGTGCTGCTGCCGGGGCCCCTGGGAGAGGGGGGATGATGGCTGCAGCAGGCGTTGATGCTGCTGGAACGGGAGCGGCGGCAGAGGAGGGCGAAATTTGCTCGTTCCTCCGTTGTGTTGCTGCGGGGACGGCGGCTGTGGTGCTGCTGTCGTCGGCGCTGCTGTCGGTGGCGCCGAGCGAGTCCGCGGTTCCGGCTGCGCTGGCTGGAGGAGCCGCTGTAGCTGCACCGGCCGAGGGTTGTGACCGTGCCGGAGCTGTTACCGCTACCGCCACCGCCGCTGCCGCCACAACCGCCGTGTCCTGCCCCCCTTCCTCCCCGTCCAAGGCTTCTCCGGCCAACGAAGACGCTCCTACTGCCGCGGCTACCACCCCGACCTTCCCGCCCGCCCCCGTGCTCGTCGGTTGCGGCGGGACAGCCTCGCCGCCGCTGCCGCCGCCACTTGCCTCTGAGGGTGGCGAACCCGTCTCCTCCTCCTCTTGGCGCCTTGGGTGGTCATGGCCACCACTACGCGGGGCAGGTTGCGGTCGTGGCGATTCCGACGGCACCACTTCCGAAACCGCTGCTGCCTCTCCCGCCGCAGGGTGTGGTCGCGCGCTCCCTGCTGTTCTCGAGGTGGCTGCGGCTAATAGAGCTTCGTCGGACGGGGTCCCAGGCGGCCGCGGCGGCGGGACCGGTGACGGTTCGCCTGGTGTTGTTGTCGTCGTGCTGCTAGGATTCTTCTTCGCGGCGACGGCTGCTTCCGGCCTGTCGTTGGTCGCCACCGGAAGTTCATGAAAACGCAGCAGCAGGCTATTGACGCCAAACTTTCATTTTGTGCTTGTATGCATACAGGCGCTCTGAATACTAACTTCACGGTTTGCAGAGGCCGATTGATCAACTGCTGCTGTGAATCCGTGAAGAAACGAGCTTTCGCTTCTCTCACGGCGCTAAGGGGACAAAATAAAAGTGTGGCGCACGCCATATACGGTGGCCGGCCGGGTGGCCCAAGGCTTCGAGCCGGCGAGGTGGCGTACCACCGCCGCTTGGTGTATACCAATATACAGCAGAGGCGGTGGCTTGTGCGGACAAATCATGCACGACGGCGGCGGTGCGTGATGAGTTGACATCTGTCTGCGGGCAAGGGGGGGAGACGGGCATGACCACTACTATCTGAATCGAACGACGGACGGGCTGATCGCGAAAAGCTCCCCTCACAAAGCCCAGAGAGCAAACCGCCGATGTTGCGTACCGCGTCGCGATGGGACGAAAAGACCTGCTGAAAACCCTGCCATGCACTGCGAGGCTCTTTTGTTGCGAAGCTCTCGAGACATCACTTATCAGCCGTCCTATGTACATACATCACGGTAAATCATACTAAACCGTCTTTCTATGAATACTCGCGAATAAAAGTACAACGTGGTGGTGTGGCATCTTTGTCGCTCTCTCTCTCTTTCTCATGTATCATGGGTGTGCACACAAGACTGACGTATGGACCCCGCCCAGCATCTTGCACGCGTACGATGATGATGCCTGCAGCAACCGCAGCAACCCCCGCTGATTTGGAACAATGTTGCTTGCAAACCACGTCGTCGGAACCACCCTGGATCATATCATACACACGCAGGACAAATCGCTTTGCCATTGCTGCTACAGCCCTACCACCAACACAAAAAGCTTGCATCTGCTTGAGGAGGCGAAAACCCCGGTAGTTCCTCACGTGAGATTGCTCTTGTAGCGCGCCTCCGTCTGGCGAGAGGAGTTGAGATGCTTGGCCTCCTTCTTCGCCCAGATGCCGAGGTTGCTCAGGTACTGCGTCCGATGGTAGTGTGGGCTCCTGACCTTGTTCAGGTGCATGGCCCCGCGGGGTATTGGGGTGTTGACCGCTGTCAGCTTGTTGAGGTCAGCCCTGGTAGAGTCGCCCTGTAGCTGGACGTCCTCCCCGCCCTCATGATTATCAGCTTCCACCTCTTCGTCCCCCTCGTCATGCTGCTGCTGGTCCGCCCTCCGTCTCCTCCGCTGCGGCTGCTGCTGCTGCTGCTGCTGCTCAAAACTCAAATCAACGTTCCTTGCGACTGCTGAGGGGGGCGTGGCCTCCCGGTTCATGTTCTTCTGACCAGTCAGATGGTTAGCGCCGTACTTGTGGCTGAAAGGGGATACGATACAACACCCCGGGCACGTACTGCTGTAAGTGTGAAACGATGCAGCGCAGTAACAAACTGCGCAACACGGGCAGCGTGGTGGAGAAAGAGCGACGACCCTGCTGTGGTACGCTACCTTAATTGGTTGGACGTCACCGGAGCCCCCGTTGGTGATATGACTCTTTATAATACGTCATAAAGAGCCACCTATATATAGTATAAAGAGTCATATTCTTTGAGCCAGTGAGCTGTGTGTGCTCAGGCGTGCAGTGCTGACATTAGCCAGTAAACTGATGTGAAATCGTCTCCCGTCTTTTGAGTAAGCATTTAGTCAGACAATAATTTTGACTGTCAAGACGGCAGTAGTGGGGCGCTTCGCAACAATTGCCGGCGGAATAATACACTACGCTAGTTGCACTACTACTCCTACAGCAGTTCAGGCATTATTATTCTTGTTCGTCTACTTACTGCTGTGCTGTAAAGAGTAAGACGTTGATTGTGGAAGAACAAATTAACTAGCTAGTGGGTAGTCCGTTGTCGTATCCTCCTGGTATATACCTGAAACCTGCTTGTAGTGCATTTTTCGCTGCGACGCGGATATTATACCTTCTTCGGTCACAGCAAGGCTGACCACCCACAGCAGTAGTAGACAGACTCTCACTCCAAAAAAAAAACACGAACGAACGCGAAAGTGAGCATATAGAAACAATTGTGAGCAATGTTTTTGCTGCTGTACTGTATGTAGTAGTAGTGATGACCCCAACACCCCGAGGAGGTATCATCGGTGTATTCACGAATGAATGATGAATGGATACCAGAGCAATCACAGACTGGGTTGAATTTCCCGCACACGCACGTGCATACCTTCAAATAAATGTGTGTAGGGGGCTGAGAAAATGCCCAGCACAGCGCCGGCGATATATATATATTGCGCGCATTGCCAAAGATAATCTATCTATCTAGTCGTCGGGGCCCGCTACAAGTGAATACATACTAAATAATAGGGGGATTGAAGGGCCCCTCCGCCCCCAGTGGGCGCCGGGGCCCGAATCGCAAACTGAAGGTGGCGCGTTCTGTATTTCGCACGGTTCAGCCACGGGACGATGAACGAACATGAGGAAGAGAGAGCAATAAAAATTAGTCCCGCGATCGCGATGGCAAATGAAAATATAATCAAATGTACCAGTACAGACACCGCACATCGCGGCCGCAGATTGCTTGCAGGGTGCGATTCGGGCCACCCTGGCAGGGTGGACGCTGTCCAGGGTGTTCAGCATAGACCTTGCAGCCGGTTCACCTTTCTGCCGTTCACAGGGTGGGGTACCCTGGCAGGGTGGATTTTTGGCCACCCTCTGGCAGGGTGGCCAAATGGCTACATGCCGGTGGGTGCGGTGTGTCGCCTGTACGGGTTGGGTGTACTTCCAAAAGTTGATGGCCGTTGTTGTGATTGTTGAGCATATCACACGCTAGCGCTTACATT
Source organism: Ectocarpus siliculosus (assembly GCA_000310025.1). NCBI lineage: Eukaryota > Phaeophyceae > Ectocarpales > Ectocarpaceae > Ectocarpus > Ectocarpus siliculosus. Next base: position 232,847 of record FN647684.1, read on the forward strand.
TCCTTCGCGAACTTAGGCCATGACTTGCAATGACATACCGATGGGAGGTCGGAAGACTGCTGTACATCAGTGGGATGCTGTGTTTTTCGTGTGCCAACCGCATACAGCAGTAACTTCGTATTGTACACGGATACAGCGGCTTCAAAAATGTAAATAAAATCACTGAAGAAATGTGTAGAAAAAATTCTTCACTATTTTCTAGTAGTGCATTCTGCCGTGACATTTCTACAAATAATATACTTACCTTGATAGAATGACGGTAAGACGACTTGCTTGTCTGGGATAAATATACAGCCAAATGATCATTTGCTCAATCCTCACTCCTGATTTTGATCAGCGAGGAGACCAACATGCAATACAAGGTGTCTAGTGCGTCTTCTGTACGCCGAAAATCAAATCCTCAGCATCCATCCTATCTCTACACTATTTGGGACCCCCGCATTGTTGCAAACCCCCTCAAGGTGTGATACGCCACAACCATTACTTGTGAGAGTTTTTATTTTGCCGTTCGTACACATGTACCAGGCGGGCCAATTGTAACTCAAGACTACACCTTTCATGTAGATTTTTTCTCATCGACGGATGTGCGTCGAATGGAATCAACCATCTTACACTCGTACTAATTATACTGCAAGACGCTCCTAACACTAACACTTCCTGCACTCGGAATGAATGAAAGCGATAGGCGCACAACAACGAAACCATATGAGTATCATACAAAGACAAAGACATAGAAACATGGGTCGTACGAAATCAGCCACGGGCCCATCATGCATGCACGCAAAATTGAAAAAAAACAAGACATAAACGAACGCAAAAACTTACACCCCCCGACTTGCTGTGGGTAGAGATAAGACCACTCGAGCGAGTGGTGTACAATCGATCACCTTCACGCAGCGAGCAGTCTACACAACGCTGTCAAAGGCAGGCAGCAGCCGGGCGGTCGCGTCCGGACTCAACCGCACCATATGCACTCGAGTGGACCTACTTGCGTCGAGCTGCTCATGCTCCAACATATCAACAAAGAGGCAACACCAAACAATAGGACAAAAAAACAAGCACCACAAGGAAGGTGGGCCTCAAGCAGCTGAGATGACCCCCGCAAAATCTCCCCACCACGGACAGGAGAAAGTTCCTGAAACGCAGCATAATACAGCCAGACCGCGGCCTCGCAGAGCGTGAACGATCACACACCAACCAGCAGGAGTACTCCATACCATGCTATGAAAGCGACTCGTTGAGTAGCTCTCGAGCTGGTCCCCCACGTCTCCCCCCGTTCCCTCTCCACTCTCACCTACACATAATCGCAGACAACGGGCACAAATATCGACCACCACACAACAAGACGACACGAGTCACTTCTTCTGCGCACCCATCAACACCGAATTCGGCGGTGTCTGTTTTAACCCAAGTTTTTCTCGACGACACCACTTCTGGTTTTCAAGTCTCGCTCTACGCATATCGCCAAGAAGAACTTTCCAAGAACCTTCCCCCCCACCAACAAACGAACAAGACGCTCGGGGTGGGGTTCGAACGCATCCGAGGCAGAAGAGAAAATCGAAAGGGGGGCAAGGGGGGGTACAGTAGAGGGGAAGATTGGTCGGGTGTGCGATGGTTTTCAGCATCGCACACACCACATCTCCCTTTCTTACCCTCCAGTACCGCACCGACCAGAGCAGACAACGTAATTATCCTTCCGACCGAATCGGGCCGCTTCAGTCTCTTTTTTCCGCGTTCTGGTCAAGGGCCTGGGCGGGGCACCCTCCTCCTCCCCCGCAACCAAGCCTAGGCCCTCCTCAAGCCCCGTACCCCCACTCCCCGACCCCCTCGCCACGTCACCTCTCCCGTTTATCCGACTCATCACTCATCACCCCCTTTCCCTTCACGGCCGACGAGTCTTCGCCGCCGCCGCCGCCATCGTCGCCGCCGCTGCTGCCGCCGCCCCGTGTCCTCGTTCACCCCGAGATTACCCTTCCCTTCAAGCGAGCCCGTTCCGGGCGCAGCGCTCACGCGAGGGGGTCTTCCACCACCGCTGTGTCTTGCTGCTGCCGCCGGCGACTC
>FN647684.1:234948-274808 GCA_000310025.1 Ectocarpus siliculosus
CCATTTTCCCTCTTCCCATGTTACCCCCCCTTCTTCCCTTCCCCTTCCCCCCCTTGGGCGCGGCGGTTGCGGCTTTAACCCTGGTGGGACAACTTTTTTTTTTCCTTCCCCCGCGAAGAACCCTTCCGGCGGTTTTTTTTCTCGCCCCTTCCCGCAAAAGCTTACGGGTTCCCCCGCTGGGTTCATGCGGGACTCCAGCCCCCGTTTGATTTTTTCCACCCGTGTTTTATTTTGGGAGTCAGGGTGCAAAAGGGGGGGGGGGGGGCGCGAAAAATGTGCGGGCCATCTCCTCAAAAATAGAGACAATACAGGGAAAAAAACACCTGCGAGAAGACAAACCAGTTCACCAGTTCTTTCCACCACGAAAAAGCAACAAAAGCCGCACAGTTGTCACGCACACTTTCTTTCCCCAGGAATAGTCTCCACCTGTCTGTTCTGTTTCGCGAACACTGGATGGAGTCTATCAGCGTCAAACAGTCGTTCTAGGGACGCTAAAAACCACAGCCGTCAATACCCGTGCAAGTTACAACAAAATCGAGGCCACAAACGTGAAGGACTAGCATACATTTGTGTCCGCAAACCATTACATTGCACCCTTACCCGAGAAGATTCGGCGAGATAGCTCTCCACCCACCGTACCCCATCCCTCCCCTCTTCCGTGCTCGACGAAAACTTGCGGCCAAACAGAGCCCCGCTGTTCGCCGCCGCCACCGCCCTAAACGTCGGGACGATGGCCGGGCTGGCCTGGTCGCCCCACCAGTTCACGAACCGCAGGTTGTCGTTGTGGACTCGCAGGGTGTCGTGGGGGAAGAACGGGTTGCACGCCACGGTCTGGAAGAACTCCTCGTCCGACACCTTGGGACAGACAAAAGAAAGGGCGGGAGTGGTGGGGGTATGTAGTAAAACGTGTTGCTGTCTGTCGGGCGGGCACCCGCGGTAGAGAACCAATAATGATGACGACAGCAACCACTGCCGCAACCACCCATCATCACACTATAGCTAAATAACGCTTTCGTATTGGCGCTCTGTCCGCTCGCCTGCACCACATCGCGAAACATCGCCACCACGCCCACCCACTACCGGCTGCCCCCTCCCCCCCAAAACTGCTGTTATTCAAGCTCCCCCGGGGTTCTCCCGCCACCGGCGGCGGGAGTAGCCCAATGACTCCCGCGCGCTTGCAGCAGCGTTGCGACCAATCTCCACCCTCACCATCATTCCCGAGGAGTAGGTGAGCAGCATCCGCGCCTGGTTGTCCGGCGACTTGTGCACGTACTCCGCCATGGACCTGTGCAGCATTACCCAGAACTCCCCCTGCCGTCGCGAAGCGGGGCGACCGGCGGGCAACAAAAATGTCAAAAAAATAATAATAACGAAACGTATTTGCTCAGTCTTTAAACGTATAGTATACTCAAGTCTAAGAGGAGTTGTTGACATGATTGCGGATACATGCTTTCTCTCTCGAAATGGTGGGTGGGGCGCCATCTGTCTCACCCTCCATCGCCGGGCTGCGCCTGGTTCGTTAATCCTAGCCGTAGCCGTCTATCTACCACAGCCTTCCGATTGGTCAGCACTACATTCGGCAGCAGCAGTCTACTAGTGGGCTACTACCTTGGCGGCTGGGTACTTGGTGCGAAATGCAAGTGTGGTGCGCGAGGACTCGAGTTGGGCGTTGTCTATATGAGGAAGGCGGCTTCGCAACACCGTGCGGCCTGCGCGGCAAGTCTCCAATTCCGTTTATCCCCCTCGGTATCGTGCAGTACTGCGCGCCAGAGAGGTACCAGTAGGTGGCTGGGCATGAAACAACGTACAGCAGTCTATATAAGGTCGCATGAGTGCCAAGGGACAAGGCCGGCCTTACACGGGGCAACCTGGTAATGTACAGATACGACAACCTTGATTATTTTGGTACTACTCGAGTATGAGAACACCTTGCATATTCCATCTGTGTCACGTGATTTTACTGGCCGTACAGAGGGATCCCTGCTGTAGATTGTAGATATCATGAACGCAGGGGGGAGTTGTCGCAAACAAACTCAGGGCCTGGGACTCAGCCCGCCACTGTATTTCCACCCTAGAAGAAGCGTAGCGGAAGCACCCAAGAAGGGGGCGCAAATCGGAGTCTTGATCGTAACCACCCACACGCATCAACCATGAACACCCCCCTGCATACCATACGCACACATGTTGCACCCTCTTTCGCCCAACTTCAACCACGTTCAGCACGTGTCGCCAACATCATCTTGGCGACTGCGATTGATCTACGCTCAACTCCCCCCAAATAACAAACGGTTATTCGATCCTCTTCTCATGGCGCCGGAAACGTGCCGACAAGGGCTGTCCTCGTGCTGTCTTGACACCGTTTTTCACCCACGAAAATATGACAACTCAAACTTGTCCGGCAGCGAGGGTCTCAATGTCTTTGGAGACGTCATTGAAGCGCACCTTGTGGACGGTGAAGATGTTGGGCATCGGCCGCCGGAGCATCTCCTTGTGGGCGTCTAGGATGGCCCAGGGCCACCGCTTCTCGCGGCCCGTGTTTCGCATCACGGCCTCGTCTTCGGCAAACATCTCTCGCCTGTTGGCGCGAAAGAGAAATAACACATGCACACATACAAAAGATGCAAGGGGCAAAACCTTAGCCCATCAACACATCCGAGTTACGAATAAATCACACATACATGCAGCAGCGCACAAGCCGAGAGGACAGCATAAACTACGAAAACCAAGGTATGTGCCCAAAAACAGAAGACACTGAAAAACGGATCTTGACACCTTCCTATCTGATTTGTCGCCTCTGCGTGTCAGACACGACTCCAACTCAAGGTCACGGCAGTTAGAGGGACATGCAAACATAAGCCTTGGGCATGCAAACATAAGCCTTTCCAGTGAGAAAAATGAAGCAAATAGAAAAGGCTTCGGGGTTTCCAAGTTTCGGCATCCACGCCCCCCCACCCCTTGCTCTAAAAAACTCCCCCAAGCACAAACCCGGCGTGGCATGAGTCTATGCACCTGTCGACAAACTTGTAGCCCTCCCAAGATGGTTCATACTTGAAACCGGTGATGAAGGAAGTGTTGCCGGCTTTGTGCTCCCCAAGGATCCCCGCAATCTCGTCCTTAATCACCAGCACCAACAACACAACAGCAGATTTGAAAATTAGTAGCAACGAGATATCAGACCACGACGAACAAAGGCATGCCGGACAAACAAATCGGGGAGATGGTGCGCCTGGTGGCACACAAAAGGGGGTCGCAGTAGCACGATAACCGTAACAGGGTCGGATGCCCACAGCACGTATAAAAGCCAGGACGGCATGTCAAATCTTGTTGCGATCAACGATATCGTGATTGCGAATACACTCGAGATAACCCTTCCCCCCAAAGACGACGGCGGGGGAAGTGGAACTAGCTCTGTGTCTTCGTTTGACAAACAAAAAAAGCACGACGATGATCCGCATATCTCATACTTTCAGAAACATCACACAAGAAGCACCGGTACAAACCAACGCACAACAGGACAAATGCCACTACGGCAACACACCAACACTTCTCCCGCTGGGTTTTTCCCTCAATCGGTTCGCTCGAGTGGTGAACAACTTTTGGAAAAAAAAAAATGAGTCACCCTCTCGCAAAACAAAGGCTGACGTAAAACAGACGCAAGACGACCCCTTACAATGTCTTGTCGAGCCTCCTGCCGCACCTGGGGAGAGTGCACGGTTACAGCACGATAGGCGAGCACGACTACAGCAAGACTGATAGGAAAGATCGCACCGCGAAATTCTTCACCACCAACTTGTCCACGATCGCTAGCTATCCAGGGGTCGGGAAGGTGGCTAGCATTCCGTGCTCGACGGTTGTCGTGTGATCGCGGGGGGGGGGGGGAGGTTCTCTCCCCGCTTTCAACAGAGGGAGGTCGGACGCGCTCAAGTTGATGAAGTAGTCCCACTTGGTGTTCCAGTGCAGAGCTTGCGTCAGTCCGTACACAGCGTTCAGCGTCATTGTGAAGCCTGCCCGGGAGAAACATTACCGTGTCAAGAGAGAAGAGGAGAACGGGGGGGGGTAAAGGCAAGGGGATAGCCGCGAGAGGTGGGGATTAGGTGGGGTGAGGAGAGAGAAAAATACGACACACTGGAGAGAGAGAGAGAGAGAGAGAGAGAGAGAGAGAGAGGTGAAGGGATGATCGTTCTCGTCTTTGGATCGAACTATTTAATATCGAAAAACGGCAGAGTCGTCAAGAGCCGGTGGTAGACGATGGCCGAAAGTGAGTGGTACATCTGCAGTATTCCAACATGATCTAGATCCCAGAGCTTTCGTCCATCCAGGACGCATAAAGCCGGCATTTTCCTACCAACCCACATACGAAACCCCAGATGCAACATCCACAACCAAAACACACTCGTGTGCGCACTCCACCTCCGTGTTGTGCCCTCCCCCTCAAAAACCCCTCCTCCACACCCCCAACCTCCACGTTGGGAGCAGCTGCCCTAGAAACGATCGTGGTTACGACATTTCCTACCGAAAAGACATGCATGGCAAAGTACCGCGAGCAACGGAACCAGCATGTCGCCACCGCCGCCGATCGCCCCCCCCCTCCCGCGTTGGCCGTGGTGCGTACGCAGCCTTTGGGGTCACTCACCCCCCCACGTGATGGGCATGGCCGGGGACACGAAGCGCACGTTTCGCTCTCCGTTGCCTCTCTCGTCGAGCACTCGCTCGATGCGGCTCTCCACCCCCTGGCGGGCCTGCGCTGACGCCTGCAGCGATAAGAGAAAGCGGGACCCATCAAAACAAAGGCGGAGCCGCAACCAGACGACAGCAGAGAGTGTCTCGAATACTGCTGTATGCCGCGTGTGCTGGTTAAGGAGGAGGGACTAGCGGAGTGGAAACCATGGCGCAGTTCGTCGACTCGACACCTTCTCTCGACATTCTAAGGCAAGCAGGCCGTTCCCAGTATGTCCTACGGCGGGTGTGGGGGTGTGTGTGTGGGGGGGTCCACAGACAAGATTTCTTCGCGGGACCTGGCCGGCCACCAGAGTCTAACAGACTGAAATAACCAGGTGAAGGGGTAGAGAGAGAGGCCTACTACCCACCGATACGGGTGGGCGGAGGCAAAGAAAATGGAAAAGAGGCCTGTTCCAATCCACCCCCATGAGAACACACACGAATAGGTTCTTGCGATCATCACAGCCCAGGTAGCTCTTTCCCAGCTTACCACGGCGACGCCAACGAGAGAGAGAGAGAGAGAGAGAGAGAGAGAGAGAGAGAGAGAGAGAGAGAGAGAGAGAGAGATCGAAAGAGGGCACGAAAGCGTACCTTCACGTCCAAATGCACCAGAAAAAAGTGGTCGACGTGATAGAGGGTGCGAAGGAGAGCGTCCAGCCCGGGAAGCTCTTGGAGGTTGGCCACCATGATGTAGAAAACCACACGGGCCTTCTGCGGGTCGACGTGGTGCTTGAAGTTGTCGTCGGCCAGCTTCCAGCCCGAGTACTTCTGCTAGGAAACGCGTAGGATAGTGCAAACGGAGAAGACGGTCAACACAGCAAAGTAGGCGGCAGCACCGGCCGTCAGACAGGGGACGACTCAGGGGGGATCTTCGTACCTCGAACAACCAGCAGCGGTCAACGTGTTGTTCACACGAAACTGCTGCACCACTAAACCCTCGTACAGCAGTAGTGTGAGCAAAAATCGCCACTCTAAGGCTTATCCTTGTGCCTCAGTGGTGTGGCGCGTCGAAAGACATTCATAGTGCTGCTGCCGCTCTCTGGCCTTAATTCCGTGGTTCCGCTAGGTATGCGCTCTCGCTCTGTGCTTAATACCGAAGAGAGGAAAGGGAAGCTTTGCCCAGCCGCTACGCGTGGTAACGGGCCAGAAGCGCTCTTCACGATGCGACGCGACTCAAGACACTGCCGTCACCATTGATGCCCATACCGGTCGTTTCGTTCAAGCCACGGAAACACTTGGAACACCCGACGACTCTTTCGCCAACTACACAGGGAATGCAGGGTCATGCTTCAGAACCTCAAGGTAGCTTTGTATCTCGCGTGTGTGATGATGGGGAGGGGGGGGGGGGGGGGAGCGTACTCATGTTTTCCATGCATCAGTTGTTAGATTATTGACCACGCGCCGGTCGCAGCCTTGTTGCCACAGGACCGATCACAAGTGGCCAATCGTTTCCTTCCTGCTTTGCCAAAGGTGGATCAAAAAATATTTTCGCTATCGTATCGATCCAAGACAACCATTTGCGCTCCTAAACCAGTTAGTTGTGTGGAGATGACGTCTCTAAAAATGGTCACATCGCCCCAACACCTGTCGAGGGCGCTTCCCTCGTTTCGCATGATAACAGTAGTGCCGCGGTGGGATGTCTGACTTTGGTGGTTGGAAAGCACGCGGATTCGATTCGGCTTTCCACCTACAAATGGTGGGGGGCGAAGAACACGAAACAACAAAAACAAGCACACAGATTTCTATGCTTCGTTGTTGCCATCTGTTCCGTAATTTTTTTTCACACAATCGTACGCATACGACACCGCATGATGTTTTCGTGCTGTCGTGATAATCTGGACTTTGGGCAACGATCCCAAAACAAGCTATGGAGGGGCAACTTTTCCGTCTCGTGCCTGTTGGTGGTACTTACACCACAGCAGTAGTAGCGCTGCATTTCGCGCCACGAGCCTAACTACAAGTCAGTAGATATACACCACGTACCTCATGAGCTGTGCAGTTGTCTGGTTACCGCACGGCACAAGGCTGTGCTCAATATATGTGTAACTTGCTCGTTGCCTGTGTGTGTTTTCGTACCATCTAATCTGGCGCCAGTCTATATTTGGAGTAAGCCTTTCGGCGTATATATCTGACGCATCAGCAGGGGCCACACAAGAGGAAGGTGACACAGGAGCTTTTGCATTTTTTGTTTGTTTTAGTGCCCCACCTTCCCCCCTGCGGTCGGTGTTTGCCTTGGTTTTTATCGCGACAAGGGTTCACATGTTCACATCCCTTTCCCTCGTCGACAGTGAAGCCGAAAGTTAAAGTTTGTTTACTCACGACGGTTGCTGGAAATAAATTCCGCGGAAAGAAAACCTCCACAGAGAAAATCAAACCCCACAACCTGCCGCGGGAGTTGTGCAGTTTAACCACTACATAGACCACCACGGACACCTGATAAATAAAGACTACTGCCAAAGAGAGAAATATTCTGCTGTGCAACTGTAGTTGGTGCCCGCCACCAGACAATTTGCGGAGGGGAAATCGTGTTCTATTATCTGTAGTCCTCGACAGACGTACAAGTAAGGGAAATGGGACCCTGTTAATTGTCACTTCCACATTCCTTCCCCATTACTATGGAGTCATACCCTCCACGGTGCCTGGGAATTAACCCGGTGATTAGCTGTGCCAACGAAGACAACTCCCTACAAACCGGTCGGGTGCCGTTACAGACGACATCCCACCGACAACCGTCGATGTAACCGGCGACAGCAGCAGCTTCACTACGGAGATGATACCACCCACACACGAGTGAGGACCTGCGGACATTCCGCTAAAAACCTCCAGAACAGGTCTGATGTTGCTTGGTTGCTCTGAGCAAGAGTGGTTAGAGTCCAACCATCCAACGCTGCAAACATGCGGTGCACCTCTCCCGCCGTTTTTCTTAGCGTGAAATGTGTGTGCCTGCCAGCAACTGTTGTCTGTTGTCACAGAAATTGGTCCTTGCAGACTCATCTGTTGGGGCGGCGAAATAGGAGTAGTGCTGCTGCTGTGGTCTGTAGAGAAGCAGCCTGCAACGCATGCACAGAAGAAAAAAAAAGCGAACAGCAGCGCCCGCACCTCGGTCTTGTATCCACTGTAGATAGAAACGCCTGCTGGTTGGTCGAACTCGAGGAGGGCCACCTTATCCCCCACCCAGGGCAGAAAGAGGGCAGTGCGGGCAAGTAACACGACCAAAAGAGGGAACACCGCGGATCACAAACAAAACGTTACATTGCTCATCTCTCCGCAGGTCTTGTTGCAAAACACACCTCCCGGCAGAAAAAGTCAAACGCAGGTGTCAAGCACATTTTCCCGCCGGGTACGCGGTGCTGCAGGCTGGAGGAGACTTGCACTGATATGCTACATGTGATCTACAGCAGTCCGTGACCCGTCGCGGACGAACTCAGAAGGAGAATTTTTTCAGAAGACACTCAGCAGCCGCGCCGTCCCTCTGGGTTTCCCACACGCTGAACCGCACCTGTGACCTCAAGCCCAAGAACACGAGCAGCGCGACAACTGCTACTAATCCGCCTAACGCCGCCCTTAGCCTCATCATGTAGAGGCACGCGAACACGTCTGCGTGCTTGTGAGCGCGGCATACACCCGCACTCGTGTGTGGGAGGGTGGGCTATCGAAGGGGGCATCGCAAGGAAGATCTACAGGGTATGCCCATGCCGTTATCCTTCTCTTTTTCGCGCGTCTCCCCCCGTTGTTCTCCGCTCACATCTCTTACTGCTTATTGTCACTGCCGCCGCTCTCTTTGCTCAGCACAGCTTCTCTACGCACAGTAGTGGTGTTAGTCATACCCTTGTTCGACTCCAACAGTTTTCCGGATAATACGGGAGCCATTTTCGCCAGAGACATCTCGGTGCGTGGTTGCTGTGCAAAGCTGTGGCTGGCTCTTGCTGGGTGAGAGGCATGGAAAGATCTTCACCCGACCTTCAGGCAGCCGCCGCCGGTGTCTTGCTCGCCATCGGAGTGGCCGTGGCATGCTGGGCTATCGCGCGCCGCGGAAGGAAGAGCGGCACGTCCCCTCTGGCAGGCATTCGGTCTCTACGCGGCTTCGAGCCAGAGGAAGTCCTGAAGGATGAGGTACGGACGGCGCGGTGCGGTGCGACCGAGGCCGAGACAGCGCGCAGCGAGCAGAGCACCAAACCTCGTGATGATGAATGCTTGCATTTGCTGTCCAGTCCGAAGTAGGTGATGTTGTCTTCCCCACAGCAACACTACTGCTGTGCCGCCATGCGTGTGGCATCTGCACACACGAGAACACCCACGAAGAGAATTAATTAACTTCGTATGCTGCCCACATCACTGCTGTACGTATGCATACGCATAGAATGGATTTTCTAAGAATGGACTGTAGGATTTAAAGTTACGCGTAAATTTTACCCTGCGCGCATGGTTTACATTAAGGAATAATAAAAACACACACAGAAAGACTACCCATTCGAGATATACCCACAGTCGAACGGGATGTGGTTTACATTGCACATGTTTACCGTGTGGGTGAGCTTGGCAAAACAAACTTCAACGCACACACGCGCTGGACTTTCCCTTTAACGCATCGCCCTTTCATCCACCACCACGGATACTACATGTGGTCTCCAACTACAGTACAACTTGCTCGCCTTTTGGGCAGGTCGCATCCACTCTTCTTACCCCCCCCACCCCTCCCCCCTTGGCCAGCGAAAACTCGGCATATCGCTCCGTCCCGGCATTGTAGGGATGCAAAGCCTATGGTTTACATGCGTTTACACGAGTACCACCGCCCCCCCTTCTCCGCACCGCCTCAATATCTCCCACCGACTGCATCGCTCAATTCGCCCGCCCGAGAACAGGACGACGGCCGTGTGGTCACTTTTCTGGGCCGTTTCGCATGGCAGAAGGAAGGCGAGGTTGCCCTTGTCAAGCTCATCGCCAAGCCGCTGTCGTTGAGCGGTGAGTCTCGTCGCAACTCTGTTCCAATTATATTGCAGTGCCAGACCTGGCTACACCACATGGCATGGTTGTTCATGTCTACTGCGCTTGGCTCGGTGCGTGCTGCATATGGCACCTGCCGAAGCGCATAGACATACACACACGCAGACTTTGCTGTTCGTGTGGCAAACAATATGACGATAGCATATGGTGAGGGAAGAGGCTCAAGTTCTTGGTGGTCACGTGCGCAACGTGGCTACCGCTCAGCTTGAACCTACCAGTATTTCGTTCCCTTTTGGCCTAGCCCGTGTTGCGCTTTTGCGGAAGACAATCAGCCACCGCCGCCGTCTCCAAAGTGCTGCTCCCACTGTAAAATCTCGTTTGTTGTTAATCGCCAACACCACCCTGCCGCCGCTCAACGACAACAACGACGACAGGGCTCAAGGACAACCTTAGTCGGCTGAGTGTCCGGCTGAAAAGCGAGAGCGGCGCCGAGTACGCCTTCTACAACTGCTCCATGTCGCTGTGGCACACCTTCCTGCGCGGCCTCGAAGGTACTACTTGTTGGTCACCATCTGTGTATCATTTCTCCGAAGAAATTTGGTACACGAACAACCCTCGACGATATGCGGTCAGTCTAATGGCAGCTGTCGAACGGTGTGAATCCATTATTCCTGCAATTTTTCACATGATGCGGCGTGACGATGCGGGCAGTTTTTTCCCGATGGACGAGGCGGACACATGCTTGTGCTGGCTGTACATATCTTCACGCGATTTTGGGTGCTATCGACCAACCTAACTTGCGTTTTTGAAGACCACGCGGTTGCAACCAGCACGGTGCAGCAGCAGCGGCAGACCATGCTCCTCTACGGGTTAGATGGGAGCACCTCGTGCATCGCAACCAGACCCAAATGACTCTCATGTGTTGTGATGATGTGCGTATATATGCGTCTTGAACAGGGGGGTGCGAAAGACGACGGTAAAGACCCTCCACATCGCCACAGAATGCGGTACGTTATTTGCTCCGTCGGTGATGCGGTATCCATGCCTGTGGCTGGTTTTCTAGTTATTACCGAGGGTTAGGGTGACCACTTTTCTACGTCACGCTATTGCCGCACCCAACAACTGTCCCAGGAGAAGCGACAACAACTTCCCCCCCCCACGGCCCCCGCCCACCACCAGGAAACAGCTACTCGCTTGAGGTTGTGGCACCGGCCTCGGAGCGCACGGTCAACCGCAACCGTCCCGTGACTACCGCGATGCTCACGGAAACCGCAGAGATGCACGCCTCCGTAACCGGCCCGCACATGGACAGGATCGTGGGGGACGGCAAGTCCCTGTCCTGGCTGTTCAACGTGCTCTCCAAGGACAAGGAGGCCGAGCGCGTTCTGTACGAGGACGAAGACCCGGTGTGTAGGCGTTGGGGGGAAGTCGGCAGGCCGGGGGGGGGAAGGTATCCACGTGTTTTGGTTATTGTTTTTGTTCGTTAAATTTTTTTGCCTCGCACTTTCTCTCGCTCGTTGTTTCGTCCCTCACCCCCCATCCCATCCGCCTCGTCATCACCCCGGACTACCTCCGCCGTCCGTCCTCGTCAGGAGCACGGGTTCCTCCTGAACATTGACACCAAATGGCGGACGCACCCCGACATCTCCACCGTGCCTCGGCATGAGTGGGAGGGGCACCCAAGCGTGGGGGAGCTCTACTGCTTGGCAATCAGCCACCAGCGAGGCATCCGGACGCTGAGAGACCTTCGCGCAAAGCACGTCCCCATGCTCAAGGAGATTTACGGGTAAGGATCCGGGTTTTGAGGCGTTGTTTGGTGGGTGGGGAGGTTTTTGTGGTGCGCCGCGCGGTCGCTTGCCCTTTTCGTTTTTATTGGACTCGACGCCTTCCTCTGGTATTCTCGTCCGGACGGCATCTCTTGGCGGTGATGCTTCTCTCCGCCGTGAGACTCAAGCGCGGTGATGATGTGTGATAGGATCATTTTGGTTCTTTATGTTGATGACATTGCGAGACCCGCCAGTTTTTTTTTGTTTGGGTGTCGACGATGGGATGGTGCGTAGTTGCAAGACTCGACACACAACCCTCTCTTGCCTCTTTTATCGTTCCTTTTTCTTACCAGCATTGTACCACCCCGCATGCCTCACCACGATGCACCGCCGACCTTGATTGATCCAGGCGCGGTGTGGAAACTATCGAGGCGGTCTACGGGGTGCCCGAGGACCAGCTGCGAGTCTTCGTGCACTACATGCCGCAGTTCTTTCATTTCCACGTGCACTTTACCAGGCGAGTAGTGTAATGTAGTGCCGTCATCGTTTATTCCCCGGCAGTTGGTGGGAGAAACAGAGCTTTGGGTGCACCCCGTGCTTTCGCGCTTGATTCTATTACTAGGCTGCAAGGATTTTTTGAGGACTCCTACCGGCTGGCCGATGAGGCTGGGTTGGGTGTTTTGTGTGTTTCGCGGTACGTTTAAGTACGAACAGGCTGTTTTGTCGAGCCGTGCTTGAAACGCATCGTACGCTCGACCCTTGCGGACGCTGGAGGTGTTGAGCCTTAACCTCACGCCGCTTCCCGTCGCTGTCCCCTTTCGCCTGCACCGCCCTCCCACTGCCGCCGCCGCCGCCGCCGCTGCCGCTGCCGCTGCTGCTGCTGCTCAGGTTACACAACACGATCGGGGTGGAGGCGGAGCGAGCCCACCTACTTGTAGACATAATCCAAAACCTCGAGCGAGACAGCTACTTTTACGAGACGCGCACGATGCAGTTTAGGGTCCGCGAGAACGACGCCCTCCACACGGCCTTCAAGAACGCGGGCGAGGCGTAATCTATTCTAGTTGTGTCTGCAGGTCAGCTTGACATGGCCGCTGCCCTTGCGTTGTGCGTGTGGTGGAATAGCTTGTGTTTCTGGTTTTCGTCGTGTGTGTGCTCGTCCCATCTAGTCTACGCGCCTTTCGGTGCGTTTGTTTGGCGTGCTATGTAGATGGGGTCATGCAGGATTCATTTCATTACGTTGTTTGTGCCTCACCGCCTGAGGTGCTAGCCTTAGTTTTATTGCGAGGAGGGTTGAACCATCCCTTCCCCTCGTCGACCGTGAAGTCTAAGTGTTTATTGTCACGATTTTCCCGGTTCCGCCACGAACTGCAATATTGCTTGCCCACTCCAGGGAGAAAAAATCCTTTAACCTGCTACTGGTACTAGGTGTACGAGGTTAACCACTAGACTTCCGGGGCGACTTTGATTCCTTTGGCACACTTTGTTGCCCTGGCAGCGGTGAACCTTGTATGATGAGAGCGATCCGAGGAGCGATGACGGGTCCGCTTGACTGCCGAACCAGATGGTGATTCGCGTCGAATCACGATCTCGTTCGTCATACGGAAATGACTCGTCCTGAGCGCTCTGGTTCGCCCTTTTCGTGTCCGGTTTTCCGCGGCGATGGCAACTTTGACAAGCGCGTCTCTTTCGTCCGCAGCATGCAACCCGGTCGCCCCGGTAGTGTAGTTGATACCATCGAAAACCTTCTAGTGGTCAGGGTCAGGCGTTCGAATCCCGGCGTAAGCGAGCTTTTCTTGCAGAGTGAGTTTTTCTCTCGCTTGCGTGCCTCGCCTGGGTGGAAAGCGCTACTGTAGTTCGTGTGCACACAGAGGGAAGACAGTGCTGCACTCTACTCGCATTAAAAATCGAAGGAAGAGCACATCAGGAGGGGTGGAAAGGGGGACTCAGGGAGAAACCTTCTGTGTGACCAACCACGGTTTGGAGCAAACGACACAAGTGTTGTGAGCGCTGATTTGAAGTGAACAATAAAAAAAAAAATGCTTGCGGAAACATCCCTTTTGCCTGAATTTGTCTTACCCGTTGTGAAATGTTTGAAATACCTCTTGAGTCGCTCCTTTTATCCACTCCCTTGCTGACATGGTGTAGGAACAGCCATGGTCTTGGTGCAGGGGCGGAACTCACCCAAGCTTTCCTTGAGGCAGCAGAATTCTTACCTCGTGGAGAGAGCAAAGCACACACCTTGCGTAGATGGTTTCATTCTCTGCCACGACGGTTTTCCTCTTTTTCCTTTTATGAGCACGCTCTTCGAACAGACACATCGCGGTGCTGCTCAGGTTAATGACAGCTCTCGCGGTGCCGATCATATAGGAAAGAGGAGTACCGTTCAGAGTGTGGCCAGTATTACAAAATGTGGCCAGCAGGGTAGGTTCCCACTAGCATGACCACATTAGCCTTGTGAAAGCTTTCCATTCAAGGCAGGTTTGCTCCAAGAACACGCTGTTAGTTTCGTCAGCTTTGGTCGTGTCCAGGTTCATTCTCTGTCGGTGGAGAGACATCCGAGAGCAAACCCTGAGCGGAGGGGCAAGCAATCGTCTACAGCCGATCCGCGCGACTTCTTGACTTCATTCAATCGATATCCATTGGGTGGAAGCGGTCGAAAGAATGCATGTGTAGTGAAGCAACACTGATCTGCTTTCCTATCCGAGGAGGGGGGTAATGATTTCTTCCTATGTGTGTCTGTCGATGTTGTCATTCCTCCGAATCCTTTAACGACAAAATAATTCTGGACTCAAGTCAGGAAAAACCGCCAACGCCTGTCTTTCTTTTGGTCAAGAATATATACAACTCCGTACCGTCATGTTCTCGCCGGCAAGCCAAAAGAACTAACGACGCTGACTTACATCGAGCAAACCCCCCGTCGAACACAAAGACCACTCACAAACACCGACGGGTATACCCCCCCTTCTTTTGGCGAGGTAGGGAGGAACGATTGCCCATTGGTGATTGGTCTTGTGGGAACAATCCTCCGTCCTCTCGAGGACGAGTGCTCAATAGTCGAACAACTAAGGCAAGCAAAACATGAGTACTTCCCCCGCCCCCCGGCCAGACAAGCATATCAAACGAACATTAAGAATACAGCCCACAAACAGGATTGCAGCTCCAAAAGGCTACATGTGCCATAAATCAGTTTTCTCCCGCAACACGCATGGAGCCCAAAAGCTTTCTCCTCGTGCGGGGAACCAAAGAGTAAAAGAAAGCTTAAGATGAAACAACAGCTGCAGGACACGACAGATCCCAGATAAATCACCCGCTCCAACGTGGCTGACCACCTATACGAGCACATCAAAGAGACAGTAGCACAACCTTCACCAACCGCTTGTCACCTCGCTCTGGAAAAATGAGCATCCTCGTTCAAGAAGCTCAGCAACGACTCGTGGAACATGTCGGGTTCGTCGATATAGCAAGGGTGGCTGGCGCCGGGGACCATCAGCACGCGTGAGCCAGGGATGGAGCTCAACAGCGAAGATGCCCTGGACCCCATTCTATCCAGCTCCCCGTAGACGATCAGAGCGGGCACCCCGGTTACCGCCGCAAAATCCTCGGCCGTGTAGGAGAGGGCCTGACCCGGCGCGACAGGAACGTAGCCGGCGAACAGTTCCTGTCGAAAGGGGGGGGGGAAGGGGGGGGTCGCTGTTGTATACCCTAGTCATCTAACTATTATAACTGTTTACGACGTATCACGGATACAGGGCGGGTGGTGGAGTAATATGGCGGGTGGTGTATTGAATGTCACACTATTCTCAACGGAGCGGTTCGGTGGGTCCCTTTGGAGACCGTAGGCTTCCATGTTTTGGGAAAAAACACACTTGAAATTGCTGTGCATACGTGCATGAGATAATCGATTCAGTGAGGTTTGGTGCGGGTTCGAAAAAGACAAACAACACCTACAGCAACAACGTTTCCGCGAAGGACAAAATTAAGTCCAAAGGGTGAGCGCTCCACATGGGCTTCCATCGCCCACGCTAGACGGCGCGGAAAAGGTGTGGCGCAATAGTGCAAGGAGCAAAGACATCGCTTGATCAGCTACAGTGTCCAAAGATCCTTCGAAACGCTCCACACATGGGTTTACTTCTTCGAAGGCAATGGATTACGTCTTGCACCATATACAGTTCATCAGCAGCGGGCACGACAAAAGGTTGCCCCGTTGCCGGTTGCGAATGTAACGGGGGAGCTCCATACCGGCTTGCTGAGAAGCAGCGGCACCGAAAAGGAGCCGCTCATGGACGGAGACACAATGACGGCTGGCGAATCGACTCCCATGCCGAGGCCGCTGCATATCAGCTCCAGAAGCTCGTCTCGCGGTGAAGTCCTGGACAGAAAAGTCAACCGTACAGACGGAAAAAGTCTAGCAATAATTATTTTCTACAGGTATCCCGCTGTTCGATTTCCTAGCCGCCTTGGGAAGGACCACCACGTCAACCACGTCGTTCCATGTCTCTGGGGGTTGATGATGACTTGAAAAAAAACGACGACAGACACAAAAACCCACTACCACAGGGAGCGTGATTTACGAACGTCCCGCGAGGGATACCGCCCAGCAGAAGGCAGGTAGGCGCAGATGAGGAGGGAGACAGGAGGCAGAGAGTACGATGCTCAGCGTACTTTTCGTTGTGCGTCTTCAAAAAGTGATCCAAATCAATGAAAATTGTATTCCAATACCCCACTACTTCATGGCGACCAAGGATATATCCCAAAGTTGTGAAGCTTACCCCCTACAATAGCGGCACAAATGTATCACCAAGCCACGAGCTAACTCCTGACAGCAGTAGCAACGAGTGCAGGAAGGGGTCGGCGATCAGACCCGACCAAACGATTATCCCAACCGCACTAGATCAAGAGGCACGAACACACCAAGCGACCGGGCAACCACGTGCTGTATGAACTCACGTTACCCGGGTGGGCAAGTTGACAGCAGCCACCCGGAACCCGTTGGTAGCCAAGAGCGAAAGGGTGCCCAAGTCCTGCCACGTCTGAGCCGAGAATTTGGCGCCGTGCAGCAACAGGACGTTGCGCACCGCGCCCGCCTCTTCCCCTGTTGGGCTGGAAGGAGAGCTCCCGAGGTTCCCCAAGAAGCTGACTTGGGTGCCGACAACGTCGATCGATCCTTCCTGCAAAGTGGAGCAGCGCCGGGGAAGCGAGCAGAGTTCGACGGGCAGCAGCAATCAGCCATGCAACAATGTTGATGGCGCCTTCGCAATACACGCCGTACGCGCAAGGCTGACTCCCAGAGTAAGCAACAGGGCCCAGCAGAAACAAACTTGTCTGTTCAAGAGTCATCGTCGTTGAGCTGATGTGACATACCATTTCCTGGATCAACTATTTTCCGCCATCTATCTTCCCGGAAAGTCGAAAGGGACAAGGTTGGGGTGCCCAATCGCCAGGGCACTCTTTGCCTTCGTGCGTCTACACCGCTCGGGTTGAGTGCAACGTGCGAATACAGCGGCTGCCCCCGCCAAACGCCACAGACAGATCATCGCACACAACTAAATAGTCCGCAACAGCAGCGGCGACCAGAAATAACTACTTCGAGTTACCCAACAGTATGGCTGCTGTCATTGACTGCTGAGTCAGCGGATTGAGTTGAAGTAAGAAATAAGCTGCCAGGCAAAGGCACAAAACACACATACAACCAGCACGCGGGAATTCCCCATGGGCAGCCCATGTAGGCACCACTACGCCCATGGACACTTCGGTGCCCATGGGTGCCGTATGGGCGGTTTAGCAAAACTGTAAAAAGTGTGGGAGACCCGAAATACGACACTCTCTCGTTTGCCAATTTCTTATATAGCAGCAGTCACAAGTTTCCATTCCCCATCGGCTCTGTCGTTGCATCATCCACATCAAGACTTGGATCATGTGAAGAAGGAGGACCGCGCGTGGAGACGGGTTCAGGATAAGTAGTCTGGAGTGGTTCAAGTTGTCATGGGTTCAATGACCACCGGCCGGAACAAAAACAGTACACCGTTGTTGACCCCCCCGCCTTGCCACTTTGTTTTGGAGACTTGGGGGCACCTGCAGCTTCGATACACAAGCCCGGCCTATGCGTGTTCTATGCATACGTGCACACGCGGCTTTTGTGAGAGGATAGAGTCGGCGCGGTCTGGGTGTGTTCCCGCTTAGCGTTGCCTATAAGCGGCTCCGCAAATACTCCAAATACTGCAGCCAGAGCCTCAAACCTATTTTTCTTCTTCTTCCTCTACAAGAAACGAGAGATATGAGGATCATTGGCTGAACGATGGACTTGGACCCCGCGGAAACTGCTATTCGATGCATATGTGTGATGGTACTTACAAGTAGCGGTATTACGCACTGGTGTCATTCTTAGTTGTTCACCTCAATCGTCTCCATCTGCACGTGTGCCTCGTCAATTCCACGAACCGAGCGCAGCGATAGCAAGCCCACCACAGCTGTAGTCACGAGTAAGATGCCTTTCCACCCGCGCTTCACCATTGTATTGTATGTCCAGATAGGATGTCAGATGATTTGGTCGCTACTATGGTACACCGCTGGCTGCACGATGCTGGACGACCAATTCCTCCGCATTCTGGGGCTCCGCAGATATGTCGGTGGATTTGCTGTCCCCTGCCCGTGTTTCTTTGTCTACATTGTGGTATGCCCCCCCCCACCAGATCTGACAAGATGAAGATCTGACGATCTGACTGACTGATTCCTTGTGTTGTTGCCTATTGCGGCCATGGTCCCATGAGTTGCGAGTCCAGGCCTACTGTGTGTAAGTGCTGCTGCGTGTCTTGTTGTGAGGTTTGGACCTCATTGTAGGGGCACGCCGAAGCACTAAATAGTCTACACTACCCCCAAGGGATTCCAGCCGATGGCGGGTGTAAGTTGTGTCTCGTCATTCCGCAATGGCTGGTGCAGTACTTTTATTATTCCTTAATTAAGTACATACAGCAGTAGCTTTTCCATACATTTTCTGTGTAGAACTCCTATTTTTTTCCTGTGCGACCACGGAAAAGGCGTCCGCGTCCGTTGGACCGGTACGTACGAATGTTACAAGGTACTGAGCACAGACCGGTACGGTTTTCAATGTGAAGACAACAATGACTACAAGAACAAAAAACAGTACACGGCAGAATGTCGCCAGCAGCAATGTGCTACTACTGTACGTGGCGGCGATAAATACCATACATTCCACAACGAATGCCACTACATACAAATATGCACTTTACACCTCAACCCCGCTTGAAATAAGGCTGTCGAATCATTTTTCGCATATATATGTATGCATATCAACAACGCCAATTTGCACAGCTTGAGGAATACCCAAACACACAAAACGTTCGTTTTGTGACCGACATGCATGCATGTTACGTGATGATGTCGTTGCAAATCACCACGAAGAGAGCTCGCTGGACCTTCTGCAAAGACAGATGAATACCGTTGGGACCAAGATCAACACGGCGCCTTCCCCAACCGGACACATCTCCTCGTAGACGACGCCAAGGGATTGAAACCTTCGAGCCCACATGAGTTCACACGACGATGTGGCGTACGAGTCATGCATAAAGTAAGTCGGCCTCTTGTTATCCCCCACGAGAACTCATGCCGGAGGTAGGGATAAGCTCTTGCATTAGCTTGGCACCCGCGTCGCCGCTGATGAGCTTCCGCCCCTTCGCCGCCATGGATTTCATCACCTGCCCGAGAGACACCAACACCACAGCGTACTCGCCGCTTTCGATTATTTTCTTCCGTACTTTGTGGTTGTTGATTATCTGTTGTTATGTTTCCAATTAATATAATGTCTTCAACATGCGTGTAGCGGCACCATCATCTAGGACGAGCAATGATGATGTAGGCGAGCACATCCGTCCATTCCCCCGACTAGGGGTCGAATTGTACTTCTTCTTCGACCATCCGACAACTTTTTTGCGGCGCACGGGTAGTCGCACATAAATGCCGCGTGCGATACTTGACCTCAAGCTTTTTCATAAACACGACGATAGCCACAACGGCACGGGGGCCCGGGACGGTTTCACACCTCGAGACGCTTCCACTCCAGCTCGAACTTCCTCTTCTCGGCGAGGCTAGCTACGGCCTTCATCTCGGCCTCGGCCTCTGCCACCATCCCCTTGGCCTTGTTAGAGGCGGCGGCGAGAGCCGCCTGCGATGCGAGGATCGCCACTTCAGCCGCTTCTTCCGCTCTCGTCCTGCCGGTTTATTAGGAAAGGTTGCGTTTGTTTGTGGAAAGTACGACGTTCACAAGGAGCTTGGTTTCACCGAGGCGTCCTCTTCTGCTATGTGGGACCCTGTGACCCTGAACCTGTGGATGGGAAATGCCGTTGTTTTCGATTCCCGCACACCGATGTAGGATCAGAGCAATCGTTGCTTTCTGACAACAACGCGAAATCATGTAGTGGACGAAACGAGTAAGCACCCAGTGATGTGGCCCATGACAACCCATCGCACGATCTCGGAAAAAGGGGCTTCCAGTAAAAGGCTGATCATCCCACCAAATTGCATCATACCTGGCGGCCTCGGACTCTATTTCGGCGCGGCGAACGCGGGCCTCGGCCTCCTTCTGAGCGTCGATCTTGGCCGCCTCCTCACTACCTCGGGCGCGCGTGATCTGATTATTTATATCGTCCGAACAACATAGGCGGTACATGCCCGGCCGGGGGTGGGGTGGGGATACGGCTGGCGGCAACACGTGTTGTTGCACATGGAGAGCACGTTTGTTCGTGATCTGATGGTTTTTCTCGCGAAGTTAAGCCAAGAGCCAGCCCGCGGTTTGAGAGGGTGGAAAAAATCAAACCGTGTTGTGCGAGATGCGTCATTTCCCGTGTGAGACCGGGAAGTAACAGCCCGCTAGGGTTATCCACCCCCGTGATGAGGTTAGGAGATACATTTCTTCGAGATAAACAAGTCTGTGTTCGTACAGTGGCTTTGTGTAAGGTCCGTGTTGGCAAGGGGTAGGATTCGTACCATCTTGCTGGCCGAACCGATGTTGATACAGATGGAGGCTGTGCACAAATCAGAAGGGTGGCGAAGACAATCAAATGAAGAACGGGCATCGTGTGATGCTCACTATTTCGAACGACGTTGATTCTTTTCAGCACGCCTCCTTGATCTAGCCTCACTCATGGCCGTTGGACCACCATCACAAACGAGTCAACGAGTACAAAAACCCGCACCTCGACTTCGGCCTTCGAACGAGCGTTCGTCTCGTTGACGATGGCCTTCCCTCGCGCCAGCTGCGCGCGCGTGCACCAGAGAGTTTTTTTGCATGCCGAAAGGAAAAACGCATCCCGCCCATCCCGGCATCGTCGTTGGATAGAAGGGGGGGGGCAGGGGGGCGTGTCAGCTAGACGTGACGAAATCAGACATACTTTAACGGTTTTCTGCCTGGGCTGTTCTTCTCCGGCATGCATATGTTCGTGTCTGTGGATAGCGACGGTGGATGGATGTGTATGTAGTTGAAGGGGGAAGCAAAACGCGCGAGAATCGGCGGTGTACAGCAACGGTGTTCTTTTGTTCCTTGTCAAAGCTACCACTACTCTTTATTCGGCGCCGACACAAAAACTCCTTTCCGGTATGTACGCACTGAAGGGCTTGTACCCCCAAGCGCAAGCTACTCTGGCCCACTCATCCCTCTTGCACCGGAGTATCTCGGAGTATGTCGACGTTTCACATGCAGTCCACATGCTACCGCTATTGGCCGTACAACGTCGTTGTGGTAGACAGGAATACAGGGCGTTATCTTGCGAACGGTGGGCCACACAGGTGTCCACGGTAAAATACTACGACTGCTGTGGCCGGGAAATAGTCTAGAAACGCCTGGCCAACCTCTTCCATCTCCCTCATCTCTATCTCGAAGCGTTGGATCTCGGCGTTGAGCTCCTGGAGCCTGCGGAGGTTGGTTTGTCGTAGGGTGGTCATCTCCTGCAACGCCGTGTCCCTGATCACCGTCAGGCGGTTCTCGTGCGCTTTCTCGCTGGCGACGGGTGGCGCGACGCGCCACCATGCATTAAGAACCAGGACGATCGGGCAACGTGTTGCAAATTTTTGAGGAACGTCAAGGGATACGGGTGGTGGGTTTAGAGATGGGTTGACCCAGATGCTTCCCAGCAGTGTAACAACGTAGTCAGGGCCTCCTGAGGCTAAAGGCTAGGGTTGAAAATGTGACCGAGGCGAGGGCCGAGGAATCAATAAAGAATTTCTCAGGATAGAGTAGCAGGCGATCAGCAAAAACAAGCAGAATGGCTGTGCAAGGCCTACCAAGCGCGCAGACAGTGGCGGTCTCACAATACCGTCTTTTTGTGACTCAACCATGACGTCAAAAACGGCCGACACAAAGCAATACTTGTGTCCCCGCCAACTGAAGAAGATAAGTGAGTCTTGATTGACTATCGGCGGATCTATTGTTGCTTGTTGCGTCTTCTCACTGTTCTTCGATCTTGGTCTTATATGCCGTCGTTCTCTCCAGCCGCTCCTGCAGCTGCGACGGCAGGGCCACGTCCGTGATCTTGACCTGTGCCCCGAACAAACGAAACGGCTGCAGTTTTGGTTTGATCTAAAGTTGTGGACGAGAGCAAGAGGTAGATGCCCTGTCCCTTCAACATCCGTCAGTAATGCTTGGAACCGGTCATCGCAGAGTGGATGAAGTATTGAGACAAAACGTGGCTTGTCTGCCCCCCCACAAGTGCAGGAAGAAGGGCTGCCTTTACGCCGAAAGAGTCATGCTTAGAAGGGTAGTACATTCAGACCCTGGTTTTCTCACTCAAGCTCCTCACTTGAGGAACCTGCCTATATGTTTGCAACATAATGTACGAAATCTAACGCCGATCTGCCGAGCCTACAATGGGATTGCTTGTCGTATTGGACCTGCACTTTTTCGTCAACGTACTTAATCGGCTGAGATATCGAGTTCCTCGCTTTTGACATCTCAGAAAGGTTTTCTGAAACCCCTTCCATCATGGGTAAACTTGAAACTAATCGAGAGTTGAGTTACATGTAGCTCGCGACGACAATCAATCGCAGTACCGCAAGCACCACCCTCACAGCAACCATGACAACACGCACATTCATAACTTGCACCCCGTACATGCTGAGGACGGCCCGCAGTGCATCCAGCATTTCTCCCGCAAATTCCTCCCGCAAGTCGTTCACCTGAAATGCGCGTGATAAAATCAGCAACTCACAGAGGTGACGTGTTTTCTACGTAGGGTGTGAAGGTCCTGCTTAGGCGGGCGAATCGCCTTGGACCTTTCCGAATCACGAATTGGTTAACGTTTGGATCGCAACGGTTGAAGCAAGATTCTCGTGTACTTGGCAGGAGGCTTTGCTATGTAGCAGAGGTTACCCCATCAGTAGCTTGCCAACCCCCTCCAACGGATTCTACTCTAGCTTGTGCTTTAGAAATCTACAGGAACTTTACGAAATGCCTCTGGCAACAATCCACACGATCAGGGCGATAGAAGCGCCAAGATCGAGCTAAATTTTAACCAGTCGGGCCAACAGGTCTCGCGCCCCAGTGAGCGCAGAGTTTGACAGCAGCTCGGAGACCACCGGGGCAATGAAAATGATATATTTTCAAGTCAGTACGGGGGAGGGCACAGATCAAGAAAACAATGACGATGGTCGAAGAGATCACGACCCCCATGCGCAGAAGGATCGCGAGAACGGGAGGGCCAGCAGCCGAAAATATTCAGCGTGAATCAAAGCGAAAGGGACTCATTCGAAGTCTACCTATAGCTGATCGGAATGAGGTAGCTCACCTTATTATGGGTGACCGTGTACACCAAACCGCGAATGGATTCGTCCTGATCTTGTCGTCGTCGTCGAGAACGCGCGTCCGTAACGCGAACATGGGAGCGGGGAAAGCAACGGGGACCGGGAAGGGGGTGAAGGAACTTTCTCTTTTGGGCGTAATCTAACGCCCCGTGCAATCCTCTCAACACGCATCTCGAGGTTTGTTACTCGCGTCCCAACCCCGGTTCAGTGCCTCACCTCTCCTATGATACACTTCGTAGTCTGAAATACCGTATGTACCTTTTGACAGATGCCATTCGTTCATTGACGCAAGACACCAGCCCCGTCATTATCGAATCCACCCGACAAACACGTCTCGGGAATCATGACTTGGCTGTCTGATATTCGCCGGATGTGTGTTGAGTATATGCCAGCGTTGAGCTGGAAGAAACCATTTTTCAAACACACAATGGACCAGCGGCGGGAACAGGTACAGTTTTCCAAGCTTTCATAACTTCACACACGACCTACACAAGTACGCCACCAATGGCCTTTGACCTAACACAAGACTATGCCGCGAGACCGCCCCCCCTCCCCCTGCCGAACGGCATAATGCTCGGCGTGTTTGGTTCGTGCGAAGTCGGTTCCTTGCGTCCTCCAAATACCCAATGGTTTGTTTCGGCGGTCTCCTACTCTGTTCCCTCTCTCTCTATTTCCTACCACTTTGGCGGAGAGCAGCTCGTCGAGTCGCTGGGGGCCGAGTTTGTACACGAACTCCCGCGCAGAGTCAAAGTCTGGACCGATGCGGAACGTCAGGGCTGCTCCGCCGGTTGGTTGAACCGGGCACGATGGGCAGCGATCCAACGCACGCCCCGTAGGTAAGCGAGCAGGGAGCATCGAGGAAACAACGGAAGGGGTACCAGGTGTGTCGGGGAGGGATTGAGTGGGTCGCCGGGGTGGTGCTGCGTGTCGTGGGTTTGCGGGTGGTGCTTGTGATTTGACAAGCACGAAAAGCATCTACGTTCGCTGCGTATTTGCAAGAAAGCGATTGAAAAAGGTAGTGCCCGTCGCTCCTACTATACACACATCTACATTCATGAGAGCGCTGGTGTACCGAACAAATACATCATGAGATCATGAACTTGTACAAGCTCAGATGCTCACGAAGAGCGAAGCAACATTGCCACCACAAAGTAGTGGCGTTACCTCCACTCTGTTTCTGAAATGTTGCGTTTAGCTGTACAGCTCACAAGTGTATTCTTGTTCTGTAAGGCCTCCTCTGTAGGTGAGTATCTAGGTCGCAGGTATTTCTTCTTAGCCTGCGCACGTCGACTAGGCGTGTGCTTTGTGTGGCGTGCGGAGAAGGTTGGCTCTCTTTGCCGAAAAAAACGACCACCCTACTACGCGGAAATGCGGAGCATGAAAAAGTGGAAAAGGTGGGTTGGGATATTGCTGTGAAGGAACACCGGCGACATCGCAACACGAGGAAGAGAGAGAGAGACGGAGAGAGCACTATACAGCTGCACGCATCGTAAGGAGAAGTAGAATGCTCTCTCACCCAGGTTGACGTTCACAAAGACGTTGTCGCTGGTCGGGACGTTGTACGTGGGGGCATTGTCTGTACTAGGGGTAAGAGGACCAGTGCGGCGAAAAGCAACGAACGGGGGGTGCTGGCTTGGGTAGGGGATCGGTACAGTAGAGGGATTCACACGTGAGCGAACATTAGCTGATATCCCTTACAACCGACATTTCTATACGCCTGCAGTGTCGACAGGAAAGGTGGAAGAACACGATACGAGTATCTGAGGGAATAGAAGGGGTGGGCCCCAAAGCAAGGAGATACACCGGAGAATCGCGCAATACGTACACGACCCTTCACGTACACGTGTGCTTCACTGTACCTTTCAACAGGACGAAGGCCAACGATAGGAAGCACGGCTCATTGTGCGACGCCCACATCAAGCAACGCTGCGAAAGCTGAACCACAAGCTACTACTGTCGCACATGTTATTTGTATAGCGACTTGCGTGGTTTGCAGCGTTTACTAACATGTGATGGCGGTCTTCGTGACGATGTGTGAGATGCGATACCACCCGGGCCAAAACCTGGGGTGATTCGCGATGCACCAACAAAAGCAGAAAAGAGCGTATCAGTTTCGCTTGAAGTCAGAACACATGTCGACTCTGTTCCTCTGTTCCGGGGGAATCCCGGAACAAACAACCCAGACGCGATAAAACACTGAAAGAATTTTCGCACTTCCTTGTATGTAGGTAGACATCTGCCGTTGTTCCGCAAGCAAAACAGTCAAGAAACCTCTTCTACGATACCAGGACCAACTCTCCCTGTTGGAAGGGCATATCCGGACAACGGAAGCTCACCGGAGGTTCTACCCCATCACGGGTTGTCGACAAGAAGCGTGGTAGATATAACGTTTGTATCGCGTACAGACTGAGAGTACATAAAGCAGGCCTCAACAATATTTTTACCATTTGATTCCGGCGGACAGTTCGCCTTCATCCCGGTGCCACTTCTGGTACCTGCGTTGTGTGGTTTCGTTGCGACACCAGGGGTAGTGGGGGAGTACCGAGATGAGGCCAGGCATATTGTCTAAAGGCCTTACGCATGGTTTCTACGAGGGAAGCTCCGTTTAAAGATCAACACTCTGAAAGTCGTGTTTTGAGCACAGACAACTACGAGCTGTAGGCAAATCTGATATTTTGATGGCGCCTAGCTCTGTAACTGTTGAAGTGTTATATTCATAGATACGCGCGATGCGGCATCGCTTCCAGCGTGGCATCGCTATGCCGCTGCTCCTAGAGTGGTGGTACAATGCCACTGACGATATACGGAGGTGTCTCAGTAATCATTGGTTGTTTTACTCAGTGGCCTGGTAATACACCTAAGATTATGTATTCAGAGCTATCGGTGGCCATGTGTGTGTACCTTCGGCATCTCCATCTCATCTTGATGCCCACAAACCGAGAACGTATCAGAACCGAAACCTGTACACTGTGCAGCCGTCGCAAGTAGCTCACACAAGGTGTGCCTGTGGGTGTATCCTGATGTTGCAGTGCTCTCCCTAGTGTTGTAGAAAAACGTGTGACTGATCATACCCCGACCGAAGGTCTTCCGACCCTTGTTATTCTTTCGTAGAGCTTTCTCTTCCGCCCCCTCCCAATATAGGTGGCAGGCAGCTCACAGCTGTACAACGGGGCTGGGACCCATGTACCGTCCCGAGTGTTCAACCTGTCCATCCGCGGAACCAGGGGTCTCACATGACATACACTCCGCTCGGTACGTTGAGTGCGAAGTGAAACAATATCGGCCACCTTGGCACCAGCACAAGCGGGATGCTTGAGTGTTCGGTCTGAAAGGCTGCGGCCTGATCTGATGGGGTCCTAGACGGTTTCGTGATCGCAGAAACGCAAGCAGAAAAGGGCGACAATCAGACATCTTGTTGAGTGTGTCCCTCTCGGGATGATCGCTGTACGTTTTCGAGATTGAGCAGAATCACACTGGTTTGATTGCTATTAATAACGACTACTCTCGCACAAAAAATGCTACCTAACTTGTAGCAGCAGCATTCCTAGTTATTCTACTCTCGGAAGTGCAAGATGACCAGAACTCTGGCTATGCTTTACTCAGAAGTGAAGATCGGATAATAAGTCTGTCTTATGGTCGACTTATCTCGCAAGGTAAAGCCTGTTATTGTTGATATCATGCGAAGCGTGGATAGCCGCGAGCGCGGGGAGGCAGGTAGAAACGAGTTCGGCCAAACGCCTTTTTGTGGTTGCGTGGATTGGGTCAACTCTGAGATCTATAAACAACCTGCAGGATGATGGACTTCAGAATAGAGAACTCCCAAGTAGTCTATAGCCGAAACTTATACTCGAGAAAACAGCAAGAATAACGGAATCCAGCTATCGCATTGATTGACAGTCGAGGAACGAAGTGCGACATTATTCAAGGCGGACGTTTAAAAATGAACTGCTCACATTATCCGTTTTTGGCAGAGAGTACTGTGCTGGACCCCGTCGAACCGACACAGAGACGTGCCGTGGTGCGGGTCGCTCATCATTTGCTGCTGATGTTGCTGCGTCCTCATGTAATGTGTTGGGCGGGCGGTGGTTGACAGGAACGCAGAATTCGTAAAGTGCACTAAAGACAAACTAAATATCAACCCATTAACAACTGAGACTACCGTGTACACACGAAGGCCAAGGTTACCTGTGATCACCCGCGTTTGTTTGTGCCTACTTCGTTGTCCGGCGGATAAGAATAAATATTTGTTTGCTTTGTTTGTTTGTTTTGGTTTGTTTGTTTGTTTGTTTTTTCTTAATATGACACAACAATGAATCCATCTCTATCTGAGAATAAAGAGTCTAAGATAGATTAGCAATGAATCCATAGCGTCTTTTATTTATTTTTTTTGGTTAGGGTGTTTTGTTAATTTCAGATCAGGGACCTACACACAGAGCCGGATTGAATTAACGCATACATTTTCTCAGTAAGCAATTTCCAACATCGGGCACACAATGATATGGATGTCTTTCAATAAACACAACAAAACATAACTACCCGTGAAAGTTCACATGTATGTCTTGCTTCTCGTGTCTTGCTTCTAGATATGTGGTATACACATGGTACAATGTGTGTCAGAAACTCTGCATAAACTACTGTATGTAACATCACACATCGTACAAGACCTCTGTTGTGCATCGGAATCGGGTTGTGGAATGTGGAGGCTCTTCACGACATCCAGTAGGCAGCGTGTTGGCGCCTTCCACGCGGGCAAAATATTCTCTGAACAATGTATGTAAAGTTGTAGTGCTAAGAGCACAACTGCGCCGTGGCGCGTCGATCGACGACAATGACACAAAATGATTGCAGCAGTATGATTGGTGCCGTCTTTGCACCCCTCGCGCGTGAAGGCAAAACGCGTGTATACGTACTGCAGACGATTCATAATGTCTGTCTCTCGTGTTCACCAGACACGGGTGGACAAAGGGTCATGAATCGTACCTGGTACTGCGGTGGCGAGCTCATGTCCTTGTGCAATGGCGTTCTATGGCACAATTCCGTACCGAGTGTAGACGCGTGTGGCTGGGCGTTCCTCCCGCCGCTGTTGTCGGTCAGTCGGTCAGTCAGCACTTTGACGGTTTCAGCACCACACGCCTCGCGGCCAAGAATGAAACCCCACAGCGCTACATCTATAATCTAATGTACAAATTGATTTTGAACAACGATGGAAGTCTGCTCTACAACATAGTCTATTGGAGTTAAAAATGCAGAGAGAGGTTGAGTGATGCGCATACCTGACGCAAGAGTTGTGGCGTTGAAAGCTTATTGACAGTTTGGAAGTGTTCCTATGTACCGTACCATACCATGGTTGTATGGGGATTTTCTTGAGTTCTGAGTCTTGAGCAAACATGGTTCAGGCTGGGTTCACGAGGGAGCCGGAACGAAACGATGTACAGTAACTCTCAACCGGCACGGGAACCCATGTGCAGAGCATCTCCGCGCCTCCACGAAAAGAGACTTTTTTTGCTCGACAAGTTGTTTGTCCTTTTCTCGCCGTCACGCGCTGCTCTCGTTTTGCTGCTTGAAACCCTCGCCGTTTGCATTGATGATGTCTCGCGATGTGTCTAACCTGAGTGAGAGCAAGCTCACCCACACACACAGGCGGAGTTCAAAATGAGTAAGGGTGACAGCCTTCAAGGTTCTACCATCATGTGGGACCCAAGTTTGTCCGAGATTTGCAACTGATTGTTACACATAGAAAAACCAAAGATGAATCCCATAAGGGTGCCACCGATAGCACACCCGACGAACCAACCACCCAACACCTTCCTTCTGCACCTTCCCAGCATAACATATAGATATATGCACAAGACGGTTACCAAACTGTCTTGTTGAGCCTGTTACCCACAGCAGGGAGGGGAGATATCGCTGTGTGCTGCTCGGGAAACCGTGGAAATACAGGTAGCTTCCTCTGACGCTACATATGAATTCATTGCTAATCTATCCTATTAGACTCTTTTCCTACAAAAGATAGAGATGGATTCGTTGGGATAATTTAGAAAAAAAAAAAAAATGAAATAAAATGTTCTTGCGGTAAATCAATCCGACAGCAGCATTATTATTATCTCACCTTTGGGCGAGATACATACGAGCGACCGATCTGAAAGTTATTCACTACTACACTGGGTAGCATGGATCTATGCGCTCATCACGCACGCGTCGCTGCACGTACGTACGTGTCGCTGCACACGGGAGCCTAGCTGCTTGCACGCGCTGTGCTGTGTTGCCTCTTTCGGCTCTCTGACGTACTATTATATATAAGGAAGATCCCCGAATCTTCGGTCCGTTGTGGTCCTTGATTTCCCGCCTTTAGAAAACGCAAATAAAGTAATTAATATCATTGCTGCAACCAAATTCTTCTAATCTCCGATCACAAATAAATGACGTCACATGACCAAGTAAAATTTCTTCTAAAACTTAGACCAAATGACGTCACATGACCAGGTGAAAATACAACACCTCGATGGCCTCCAAATCTGCAGTATAACTGTTGGGCCCATGGTCGGGAAGAAGCCCCTTTTGCATTCCCAGTTTGATCCCTACCGCAAGCCTCCCAATCAATGTATTATTCGGAGCAGCCGGCATTCGGATCCCTGCCGTGTTACAACATATATATTTTTTTGTTTTTTTTTTGTTAATTTTTTGTTTTTGTTTTCTCCCATCATTAGGTAGGGTGTTTGCGAACTGGTCTCCCATTTCAGTCTTGGAAGTTTGAAGGAATTCCGGCCCAAGATTGAATTTTGGTTTCGAAAATAGGTTGCGAAGACCGGAACGCAATATTTCAGTCTTGAACATGCGGAAAGTTCCTAGAACGTTGCGTTCAATACGACGGAGCCCCTTTGCCGGCGGCGGCAGACAGATGGTTGAGTCGACTCGGAACACCAAACATATTTATTTCCGAGCTTCCGCTTTCACCCCCAACAAGGCTACTACAATACTACATACTCCACTATCACTGCACCCTCACCCCCACAGTCATGGAGAATACTGATGGAGCAACAACGTACTCATTCATGAACAGGCGGTTGGCCCAGTTCAGTTACCGGGAGTGCATGGGAAGCGTAGCGCCGCAAAAAGCGGGGGCATGCATGTGTGTACATACCCCTTCAGCACGCGAACAAGTTGTGAAACATATCGCAGTCAGTCGTCGGTCGACGGAGTCGATCGTTTCCTGTCAAACAAATCACCACAGCACGGTCCACAGGACGCACGCGCTGCAGCTCCTCACGCCCCCACGCCGCTTGAAGCATCCCCATCTCCATCACCTCCGCCTCCACCACCTGTGCCGCACTCCTGAGATCTATGCCGCCCGCCTCACCGCCTCACCCTCCTCACGCCGCGGCTTGATGTGTCACTTATTATGAGCATGCATCTATCTTCTGTCCACGCATAAACATTTAAGATGAAGCAAAAGTTGCACCATGTCGGCAGCATGCAATGCGCACCGGGTGTGCGGTGCAGCGACGTTTGTCTGACCGTCTGTGGTCTGGCGGCACTGCTGCTGTTTGTAGTTGGTTCGCCATGGTGTCGTCTACGGCGGCCAAGGTGTGTGTGTTTGGGCAGCTCCACGGGATGGTGCGGCGGTGTCGGGAGGACGTCGGGAGTATCTCGGGGTGTGTGTGTAGGCCAATCAAAAATTGTTCCATCAAAGACCAAAATTAGCAAGACTGAATTCAAGCTTTCCTGCGGTCTTTGGGGGCAATTCCATAAAGCAAAATATTGAATTCCTAAAGATCCATCGGTCTTCGGCGCTTGGTTGGGGGGATCAAAAAGACCAAGCAAGATGAAACTGAAATTTCAACTTCGCAAACACCGTATTGGACTCTGTCGTCTGCCCCTCTGGACCCCATCGTCCACTTCTACTACCTAGACGACCCAACCGGGGTCACATAGGATATTATATATAGCCCCTCCGACAGGACTTGAGGCAAGGCGGGAAGGCTGTATCGGGTTTCGTGCAAAGGTGCTCTCCCATATTGACCTCGCGGCTGACACACATCGTCTTCTCTGCTGATCGCTGTGCATCCAGGTGGGTAATTTCTACGTCTTGTATCCTTCGCCGTACTCCGTAACATGTCCCGACACAACAGAGGGATTCTCCCCGATATTTTGTCGTTGACCCAGTAGAGACCTGGGATGTATATTGCAGAATGTAAGTTAGGGTCGGTCTTAGCCAAGAACAGATCTCGAAATCACATTTCGATATTAGAATAAAAGGGTCGGATCTACCCGAATCCGGACAGAAATGGCCTGTGGAGATCTGCCAAATGGAAACGAATATCTGCAGTCCACCGCGAACAACCCGAGAGGTCCGCCGCTTGCCAACTGCCAGATTGTGACGTACTGTTATGACGTGGCCACACCACATGGGGAGTCATCGCTCCCGACAAGCACACACCGACGCGTACATGGCCTCTGTGCGGTACGTACTGACACGATGTCTATATGCATTTTTTTTTTTTTTTGTTCTTCACTTCAAATCAGCGCTCACAGCACTAGTTCGACGGAAAGCCGCCAATCAATCAATTCGTCTGTGCATTTGAAGTTCGACAACCCACTGGAGATTGCCCCACAGACCAACACATACATCCCACACACGTTTTTTTTCGGCACCAGTCACGTGCAACAACGATGCGCAGTCACCCTCCCTTTGGGTTGGCTTTTTGTGCTCTCTCTTTCGTCTGTGCTCGGCGGTAGATGGAGTTCGTGTGGATGGGGGTAGGTGGGCACGCGCCGTGCATGCGAGTAGACCGTGGTCCCGCAACTATGGACGCTGTTCACCCAAATCCGGATTTTTTATTTTTTATTTTTTTTTCTTAATATGACACCACGAAACCATCTCCATCATAGAAAAGAGTCTGAGACAGATTAGCAATGGATTCTTCATAGCGTCAGAAAAGTACCTGTATGTCTTTCAAATACCGATTTGGTTTTGGATCGTCCTGTTTTAAGTCCTAAAGATTCGACGGGTTCCATATCATTTCAGCCAATCAACGAAAAAAGAGTTCATTCAGTGGATCTTCCGGTCGTATAACCAAATCTGAATGCGATTTCGAGATCTGATTTCTTCGTTAAGACCGACCCATACCTATACCGTATATGACACAAGATAACACACCCCCTGGCCCGATTTTCAAAGCTCGATTACTCGGTGACGAAGAGGATACATAAACGAAATGATACATTTTCGAAAAGCTCTCAACGAGGCGGTTCCAACGCCGCCGTTTTCGGCGCTGTGAGTCTTCCTGCTGTTGAGAAATAGAGCTTTGAAAATCGGTCAAGGGGGTGTGTTATCTTGTGTCATATACGGTATACCAGACAGACGTTTTTGTACTTAGCACCAGCTGGCATTTATTTACTGATCATCAGTGTATAGACTCGGAATAAGTCCAGTTCCAAGCCGGTTTTCCACTCACTGAAAAGACTCCACCACATCCCGTTCGACTGTGGGCATATCTCGAATGGTAGTCTTTCTGTGCGTCTATTTATTTTTTCTTTAAACGAGCAAGCGAATCCCTTCTCCCGATGTCGGGCTTGCTTGTCTCACAAGCAAGTTAGGATTGGGATAAAAGGAAGAGCCGAAACAAACCAACGTTTCCACGGACGGAAAGTGAACACAGCAGTCGGAAGCCAGCACGTGTTTGCCTTTATTCTTGACCGAGTCTTATATTTATTTGTGGTAAGAGCTCGATTGTATTCTCTTCTCGGGTGCTCGTTATGCATCACCGACTTGAATTGGACACCGAGACCCAAAAGCTAGCTCCTCCTGTGGCCCACAGGTCATGCCGTAGCGCTACACCGATCTATACCTTGCGGGCATACAGTAGGGTTGTTTGGAACCTGTTGGTCTCTCGAACCGTTGAGTATTGCGGCCACAGTTATTAGTACCTTGCACCACGGCGGGAGTCTGACCGTTGCTTTTCAGAGGTTTGTTTGAATGCATGTTGGATAACTTTTTTTTTTCGTTTTCACCCAAGTTTCATCCGCGACACTTCCCATCTACATCCCACGCTCGTTACTCCTTCAGAATACCGTTTTGGCTTGGAGGTTTGTGTGACAAACGCTACTAGTAGGGCCAGGAAGACTATACAGCCCACTCTCAGCGCGCCGGCTGGTGCAGGCAGCAAGCTTTACGCGTGCTTGTGTGGGGTGCGCTCTCTGCTCTGCCTCAAACCAACGAATTGGGAAGAAAGATCCATCCAATAGTGGCCGAATTGTTGCAGTGGCATCCCCTGTGCCTAGCTTATTTGCAGCAGAAAAAAGTCTCTCGTGGAGGTGCTCGGAACCGACAAACAGCAGCAGCAGCGGTTGTACACTTGTACACTGATACAACAGTTCTCACCCATTGTAACCGCTATCCGTAGAGATATCCGTAGAGAAACAAGAGAGCTAATAGAAGAAGGAACAACCCACCTGTGACCTACTATGTAGGAGATGGCGTTCGTTCTTGAAATCCTTCCACGACGGAGCAAACCTCGTAGTACTCATAGACTACAAGTGTAGTCTAGAGATTCCAGAGGATCCCTCGCACACAGCTGCCAATAACGGACCAATTGTTTCTGTCCTCCAGCTGTACACTGCTGTTAGACTACACACATCAATCGTACTAGGGGGCAAAATTGAACGACATTTCGCATCGTATGCTGCTGCAACGTGACTCATGCCTGTTTACACTATCCTGTACTTCGTAAATGTTGCATCCATTGTTTCCGTAGACGACGGTGACGTGATGTCATCATGTTCTCGTTTGGAGGACGCAACAACAGAACCGCATGTCGTCTGGTTGTTACGTACTTGCTGCAGACAGGACGATGGACGCATGTTTAGTATTTCTAATTTCTAAACAACAAGCAAAATATAAGTATAATATGATTTGTCCAAGCTTCTATGTGGAAGAATGACAGGCTGGCGTTGGAATAGTGCCTGCGTTCATGAGGACTAGACTAAGGGAAGATACATGTACGTGACATCCGCAAAAGGTCCCGAACGTGTGTGTATGCTGTGGACTTTGCTTATTGCCGCTACCCCATGAACGAGGGGGGACGATGCTTGATCTGCGAGTGAGTAAAGAACGGTCGTGCTCGTAAAACCCGCGAAACGGAACGCTTCTTGTTCCTACGACTACCTACTACCGTTCTCGCAACAATAATGCCCCCATTTCAATTTCACCTCTCGTCTCATCAAGCCTCGACCGAACAAACAATCGTCAGCGGCGTTCTCTCGAGACACACACGCAGTGAGGAAGACCGCGATCCATTATCCCACCCACGTGACATTCCGCTTGCACACATTGATAAAGGAAAAATACACACACAGAAAGACTACCCATTCGAGATATACCCACAGTCGAACGGGATGTGGTGGAGTCTTTCCTGTGAGTGGAGGAAAACCGGCTGGACACTGGACTTATTTCGACTATTTTTAGGTCTATACACTGATGATTTATATCAGTGATGCCAGCTGGTGCTACAATAAGTTCAAAAACATCTGTATAGGTAACCTATATTCTACAATACATCCCCTGTACTTCTCTACTGGGTCAACGACATTCATTGCCAAAGCCCTTCTCTGGTGCTTTTTGACGAAGAAAGCGTCTCGGGCTGCAGGCAGGACGGTCTCAACAAAGCAAAAGAGTTTCTGCGGGCGCACGCACATCATTAGCCCAGCATATTTGAAGCAAACTTGTGGGCATTCATCAAACAACCAATGGTGTCGTGAGACTTGAGGACTTTTTCTTCACCGGTTGTTGCCCCTGGTGTTGAGAAACCTGTGATATAAGAGCAACACACAGTATAAACTCGAGGTATACCGAACAATTAGCCTTTCACCGCTGGATCGCTGCTTGCTGCTTCTGTGTTTTGGAAGCATAATGTGTGGCCAAAACTGCCAAACGTTCCTCTGGGGGGGCACCGGGATCTCCACGGTTGGTGCGGATGGTGCTTGTAGGTGTGCTTGCGGAGACGAAACATGGTCAGAGTACAGTATTCTTGGGCTGCCATCCTGTGTTCCGTCGAAGGCACACGTGGTCTTCGTCGCAGTTGGAGTGCTCATGATGATGACAAGTCTGGGCCATGGAGCATATCAACTCTATCGCCAGGTGGGTGGCCATAGCCAATAAGGTCCTATTGCACAAGGCATGAATACCCATATGAACACAGATCACGAGAAAGACATAGATAGTGGGTCCGCCTCAGGTACCACGTCGAACCAAGGGCCATGGTTGATTGTTCGTTCCTGTTGGTGCCACGTACAACCGTGCCCCTTTGTTTGTTACACACACACATGCCGTAGTATCAAGAAGGACTTCCCAGCCGAAACAATAGTCCTTGAGGGGGGTGTTTCAGGTTTTGAGGCGCTGCTGGATGCTGGACTCACTGGAGTTTTTCAGAGTCGACGCGTAACTCTGGTCATGATGGCAGGTGGGAGCTCCCCCCCCTTGCAGAAATTTGCGGGAAATGTAGAAGTAAGTGTAGTGATGTCCATAGCTCACTTTAGATGTCAGATGCTTTGAACGTTGTTCGACACCACCGCACCTCTGAGGCCATGTTGCGTGCGCTTTTGACTATATCGGAGGGTTTTTCAGATTGGTTGATAAACTCCACTCTCTATTTTTGAGAAAGGTGTACCCCCCCCCCCTGTGGGGGGCAGTTGGCTTGTGACCACGGAAGGCGTCCGCGTCAGTTGGAGCAGTACGGACATTAGAAGGTACTTAGTGGAGACCGGAACGGGTTCTTAATGTGAAGACAACAACAACAACAACAACAACTCTCTTCGTTACCCTCACATTCCGTGTGTGTTCGGCGAGTCCCCCTTACATCCTTCTCTCGGGATTGAATCCCCAACGGTATTGCCCTAAATGATCGCACAACGAACTGACCGCAGGAGGTACGGGCTTAGACTAATCGATGAGTTTCGGCTCGGTCGAGAGGACGAACCAACCTCAATGCAGCCAAACCCGCATGTTCCCACCGCACCCCACAGTGTCAACTCACTTGCGGGTATCTCCGCAACTGTATCACTCGCCACTGAATTTTGGGGGGAGTGAGAAAACACTCGGAAGTGTTACATCTACGTGTTGTTTGTGTGTTTGCCAAAGTAGCAAGCTTGCTTGATTGTGTTAACAACCTGAACGTGCTCCGCCACCTATCTAACCACATATAAGTGCCAGGAAGCAACAAGATGAATGTTCTCCCTCGCCCCGTCCACGAACAGGTCAAACATCACAGACAGGTCATCGCGGCATCCACTTCCTCGGTAGAGAAATGTCGTAGATGGCTTCATATCGTCGTGATTATCCACGCCGTCATCGGCCTATGCTATTTTGGAATGGTGCTGTTGCTGGACAGCGAGCGACTGTGGATGTCGACCATCTTCATGTTGGGCGCAGGCCAAACCGTGATGACCATCGGCGGTATTTTGACCGTGCGCATGTGGATTTACTGGTGAGTGCCGGGCTGCAAAAGATACTCTCGCTCTCATGT
Source organism: Ectocarpus siliculosus (assembly GCA_000310025.1). Lineage (NCBI taxonomy): Eukaryota > Phaeophyceae > Ectocarpales > Ectocarpaceae > Ectocarpus > Ectocarpus siliculosus. The sequence continues at coordinate 271,709 of FN647684.1, forward strand.
TATCGAACTGTTTGTTTCATGACGTAAATATTTTGTCAAGGGTACATTCCAGCAATCCCCCCTCCTCCATGCCTGACGCATACGTTTTCGCACACGCTCCTTTTCCTTCCACCGGACAGCTTGTGACAATACTCCAAATGGTGTGGGTAGTCGTCCAGCTCCTCGTTTCTCCGTCCGGTATAAATCATGTGTGGTCCGAATGACGACTGATGATTGATGATGTGATTCGCCTCCCAGCTTGACATCGGAAGCGCAACACTCCCCTTACAACCAATCGTTTCCCGTATGTTTACCTTCTTCGCTACCAACCACTTTTTCTTGCTAGCAACGATCCCCGGCTGACCCGAGAGACACCGGAAATACTGGCGATATCGGAAGCGCTAGAACGGCCGACAGGGTGCTTTGTGTCCAATACTGTGATGTGTGTAGGCCCTGCCATTGCAACTGTCCTAGCAGCGGCTAAGAGTTTGCAAGCGGCCTGCATGGTCTCCGCGGTAGCGTTTCTGGGTTTGATCGTATTCTGCGACTTCATCATCTTGAAGAGCGGTACTGCCCTTTTGCGAACTGTGGACAAATATTTGCGGAACAGCGTGGAGCGTTCCGAGGGGAGTAACAGCATAGTGGCAGGAACGGTAGGATCACTACGGCTCTTGAAAGCGGCGAGGAAGAACATCAAGTTTGCGTTGAATTTTTGCCTCGTTGTGTCCCTGTTGACCGCGTTACTCATGATCGGCCTTTTCACGACTTATGGAGCGACAGCACCGTTGATTTTTTTCGGCATTCCGCATGGATGCTCCCCGCCCGTATGGTTCGTTTTCAATGTCCAGCTGCACGCTGGGAGGAGCAGGAGTCGTACCGCAACCGATGTCGTTTCAGGCGCTAGCAGCGTAATTTTGCAAGTGTCCAGTGTCGCAACTACAATCGCGTCTAGGGTCAAAGGAGCTGTGCTTGGTAGCGAGCGGTCTGTCGTTCCGGCTTTGACCCCCGCTTCGCCCTAGTTCATTGATTGAGCCCTCAATGTCTCTCTGTTTGTCATATTTTACCAGCGATAGCGACGTGATTGCACACCGTGATAAAACCCCGACGTTTTGCCGTATGGGCTGCATGTATGTAGAATTGGTGCAAGGTTATCAAGATTTGTTTACCGTCACAACACGGTCGGAGTGGAAAACGTGCTCGGTCGTCGCCCGGCACGTGCCCTGGGTGTGTTCCTTTACGCCACGGTCAGAACAGGCGTGGGTGCGTGCGTTCGTCGCCTATTGGGGAGAGAGTAGAAGATAGATAGATATGTAGGTGCAGGACACTCCACCCGCCCGTAATGCCTCTAGCCCTACTCGCCATGTGTAAAGTCCTCGTGCTGGTTCTCCGTATCGACCAGCTGTACGATGGAGACTTCAGTGCGCTCCCGAGGTTTCAACCGTGCTCGAATCACTCGAAGCAGCACTGCAAACTGGAGGCGGTACATTTAGTTACCGGACATTTATCTTCTGCTCTCTCTCCCGCAATCATGTATGCGTCCTACACAACAAGCGAAACTTCCTTTTCCTGTGATCCGAGGTTTCGCAAGTGAACACACTGTTACATGATTTATGAGAGCCTCGACGGAAACCGTGCTCGAGAAAAGGCTACGAGCCTCGCCAGTAGGCCACATCAAACACACGAAGTTACGACCCTCGTTCAACATTGCATTCAGTTAGTCGGTGTTTTCCCCACAGCCAGCCTGGGCTGCTACAAGCGGGGCAACGGGCTAACGTGCGAGAAGAGGTACGCCGTGGCACAAACCGAACAATTTTTCCTGAAAGAACGAACTTGAATGCATGTGCCGTCCCGTGCTTGATCGAAAGACACCCATGGGGTATTTTGTATTTGGGGACGTCCCTCGTCCTGTCCAAAGTTCAGGCGAACGATCCTCCGACTTGCGCTTGACTTAGGCAAGTGGCGTGCTTCTACCTCATGCCAAGATGATGATGCGTAAGGGGTTCACAAGAACTCCCCTCTTGAGATCCCAAAAAAGTTAGGAGCTCCATATCTGAGCAGATTTAGGTCATCATTGAAACGTGAAGGATATTATGTAGTCTAACCAAACAAGGTGCAACACGACACGCAATCCCCGTAGGCTAGGCAGTTCAACGGTAAAACTTCAAATCGTCAAAGACGTCGCCAAAAATGAAAAATCCACGAGTTGCCTAAATGTACTAGTAATGCAATTCCTCCTACTGTGGCGTGACTCTTTCTTGGGCCACGGCACAAACAACGAGCAGACAGGGGCAAAGCCGCCGATCGCGCTACTACTGCTTAACGTTTTAGTTTCGAATCGAGGTGTACGTCAAGTCATCGCACACAGTCTGGACCTTTTCTTGCACGCTACCCATGAAGTCGATCTACCCTGCCCGGTTGTCCTTCGACAGGAGAAAAAGCAAGAAATAAAAAGCTCATATCCTTTTTTCTGAGTGTGTGCTAGGTGTGGGGCGGTGAGTCGTAGGCAACGCATGTCAACAACGAAATACGAGAATGAATGGATGTTAACGGCCAGCACACAAATAAATATCGCACAGAGAGCGACAAGTTTGGCCCTGGATGCAACAACGGGTGGGTTAATTAAATCCCAGCAGCAGCATTCGGGTGTTACCATCTGGGACAAAAGAAGAACCAAAACGTCGAGCCTGACCAGCGGTTATGGTAGTCGGACGCTTCCTACAACCAAAAAAATCAAGACAAACCACGACGACACCAAGAGCAAAACATTCGGACGCAACGTGATCTTCAAGACGCTGTGTTCTGGTGCTTCGTAAAAACGAAGAGAGGAAACCGTCGAACCTGGTACTGAGGTGGTGAATTAGTGTCCTTGCGCAATGACGTTCAATAGCACGACTCTTTTGGCTGCGCTCTCTCGCTGTTGTATTGTCGACCAGTCGGTCAACACTTCGACGGTTTCAGCACCACACGCCTCGCGGCCAAGAATGAAACGCCCACAGCGCTGTGACGTGGGATCGGCCGGCGGTGGGGCCTATCGCGCGTAGTTATATATGTAGACATGTGCCAGTGCGGTCGTGTGTGTGGTCTCCAAGATGTCTGCGATCAAAACGTGTTCTTTGGCCTT
>FN647684.1:285211-320448 GCA_000310025.1 Ectocarpus siliculosus
CACCTCATCATTTCTTTTCATGATAATAGCCTTTTTGATCCTATCCTGCTCTCTCACCAATTCGTATGCCTTTTCTCTGCCTGTCCCGCATCAAATTTAGATAGTCAAGCTGGTCTCGTTTGAGACCTTGGGTTCCCGTAACATCCCTCTAAGGTTCTCATTGGCAACATCGGATGCCTCCCAATAGGTACCGCGTCAGGCGCCAACCCCGTCCCCCTAGTCGCGGCTGTGGTGAGCTCCTACCGCGTGCGGCGGCACTTCATCCCAGTTTGCTTGATCATCAGCAACCAAGTGCTACAACAGCTTGACACAGTGAATGATTCAACCGTTCCACCATCCCATTCGTCTAAGGATGACGTCAGCTAGTCAACCTTTTCACCGTCCCCAACATCTTATGCACACCCTTCGCTACCTCACTCCCAAACTCTAGGCCCCGATCAGACAACAGGGTGTGCGGACAACCTCACCTCCCAATATAATCCTTGACCATGATCGAACCTTGAAGCCTTTCGCATTATGCATCATCTTTTGGTAACGGATACCCTTCCGCGCACTACCAAGAACACAGTCAAATAGTGAAACGACACCATTTTCCCAGGCCTACTCGGAAGCGGCAAAGACACAATGGTCACCATCTCGTATGCCGCGGCACCTTCCGGAATCGACAAGAATAACACCTACGGATCCACTACCGCACGCTTCCGCCATCCCTACCCACCAATTCACCCTTTGCAATATACTCAGGGTCACATTTTCCCCCAGATGTACCGCTTCCTTTTGGTCACAATCCATGACCCACGGTCTCAACACCCTGGGAACATACGTCCGAACGGGCTCATCACCTACCAGCCTCTCAAATTGCCCTGGACTTCTATCCGGATTCTCTGCAGGAGCTTTAGATCCCCGTCTCACCAACAAATGCTTCGAATTACCAACTATGTACCCTGTGCGAACGATTCAACTCATCTATGTCTATGTCTACACCTTCCAGAATATCCTCCTTTCTCATTCTCTTTGGATCGGCATGTCTCTCAATGTGTCCGAAATTGCAAATGTTGCGGTATCATCTTCCTCTTGAATATTCGCCCAATCACTAGCCGGTCTTTTCACATAAATTCTGCCCAAATTCAATTGGAGTTTGTGTTTCTTCGTATTCTTGCAAACGTTGAGGCAGTGGAGGTGCTACAGGATCACTGCCCCAAGAGCCGCTACCCCTACCACCAGCAGCAGCAGCCCCTCTTCGTCAAGCCACATCACCTCTACCCCTACCACGAGCAACAGCCCCACTCCAACAAGTAACTGCCGCTACCACCACCACCAGCGGCAGTCCCACTCCCACGAGCACTGCTGCCGCTACCACTACCAGAGGCACTGCACTCTCCTAGAGAAACAGCACACACTCGCGGTTTTCTCTTAAACCCTATCAAGCGTCTGACAACTTCCGTTAAAGGAACGGCATGTAAATTGCCCCTGGCTCTTAACTGACTACCTCCCCGCTTGGTTCCACCAACCGAACGTTGTCAGGCACGCGCGCACCATAAGGCAAAGGGTTCGGCAATGCCTTCCCCCGTTGTATCTGCGCCCACATCTGGTTTGCCAGTGCGTCCGTAGAGAGCCGTGCCGATGTGCAGCCACTCTTTCCCACCACAAAACCATCGCGATGGTTCGACCCAGCGAGCTCCTCTCGCTCGGTATACACCGGACCAATCGCGAAGGTAGCACTCCGCTCGCACTTACCTATCATATACACATCGAGATCGGACGGACCAGTCAGCCTGACACATCTGGTGCCTCATATTCTCTTTTGTCGCAGGCAATGGCAACCGTGACATCAAATCGGCATTGGTGTTTTCGCCCTGGTCAACACTTCAGTTCATACGTGTACGCGGCAAGAAAGTCAAACCACCTCTGAATGCGATTATTCTTCTCTGCCAAACTCGCCAAATTCCTCAAGGGTTGATGATCGCCGAAAACCTCAAAGGGGATACCATAAAAAGGGTTCGATTCTTCTTTATCGCCCACACGACCACTCCCGCTTCTACTTCCGTCGGACTCCATCTCGCTTCATTTGGGTATGTTGTTCTGCTCAAAAAGCAAAGCGGTCATAATGCTCTCATCTCGCTGTACTTGCTCAATTACAGGTCCCAAGCCCGTAACCGACTCATCAGACGTTAACCGAAACGGCCGCTCTCCCGAGATAGCTCCCTCATAACACGGAAATGCCAAAACCTCAGGGCCAGACAGAGATCCGCCATCTTCTCACTGTGGTACCATGGTCACATGGTCAGCAGTGAACGCAAACGCCACCCCCCCTTTTCAGCATCGCATTGATCGACCTCAACTTCGCCAACATGTTCCTCAGGAACTTCCGCAAGTACGACAAAGACCCCAACAGCGATCGCAACTGACTTAATTTTCGTGGGCATTGGAAATTCACGCATCGTTCTAACCTTCTCCGGGTCCGGCCCGATCCCTTCCGCCGTGGCTTGATGCCCCAAGAACGTCACCACCTTCACCCCCAGGTTGGTCTTCTTGGGTGCCAGTTTCAGGTTGAACTTGACCATGCGCGAGAACAATCTCTCCAGGTCTCGCACGTGTTCAGCACCATCCCTGGATGAAACGACAATGCCATCGATAACCAGATGAAGTGCTCTCACACTCCACGACAAACTCTGGCCGTCACTGAATGGAAAGGGCTACACTACTGAGACCTTGCGGCACCGACAAGAATTCGTACAACCCCGAAGGTGTGATAACAGCAGTGATCGAAATGCTGTCCTCCTCAATGCTCGATTAAACAAAACCCCTGACCAAATCCAGGGTACTGAAGATCTTCGATTTGTCCAATTCCGCTAAAGTATCCTGTCCATGGGAATCGGCAACTTCGGGATTACACTCATTTTGTTGATGCGCTGATAGTTGGTCAACCGCACACCACCATTAGCCCTCGCGACTACCACCAGCGGACTCGCCCAGTTACTGTACGATCTCCGCAACACGCCCGCATACAGGAATTTGTCGATTTCGATCTGCACCTTTTCGTTTATAACCGGCGAATACCGATATGGTCGTTACCGCACCGGCCCCCGGCTTCAAAATGATTCGAAACGGAATCCACCGTGACCCGTCCTAAATCTGAACCACTCTTCAAAAGCGATGCTCAAACGTCCACAACACATCACCTAGCTTATCAATGTCCTCCTGCTCCCACAGTTGCGCATTGAAGTCGAAATGGACGTCTCGAATGTGCGGAGGCACCCTCTGCCACAACCGCCTGAACGCCAGCTGTTGCGCCACATTCAAGGGAGACAGAACATCGGTGGGAGGTTCGTCGTTAGGCATTTTTATCCTCTTCACCCTCCTGAACTGCAAACACGCGTCTGAATTCCTCATTTTCAACCGAAACGAGCATCCTCCAGACTCACCACCTCTAAAGGCTCACCCTACCCCACAATGTCACTAGGTTTCACCACACACAGGCTATCTCCCACCCGTCTTGGGAATGTCAGACGTCCCATTTTCGACTAATGCCTTCTGCGGGAACCATTGCTTTCAAACTGCACACGGACGTCCCCACAGCCGCGCCACTGTCATCTAGGTTGGTCAGTTTTACCTTCACCCACGACATCGCGTTCGGAAGCCATCGCCTCCTACCATCTGATTTCACGACCACGCTACCATCATCATCAGCTTCCACCATGCCAATAGCGTTACCCACTCCCAAACCGGTGATCATCTGCCACTCCTCCGGCATTTGAACCAAAAAATGGGTCTATAGTTTCTGTATCTGACACATCTCGGAACTGCGCACCGGAAAACCAGCCCAGCGACCCCTGCCAAATATCGAAACATGCCCCATGGTTGCGTCTGGTACAACATACGCATACACGATTGTCCGTGCCGTCGGTGTACCGAAATGAACAGGCGTCGATTTTCCACCTTGCCACTTTTCAATATTTAAATCTCACCCTTCGGTCTTAAACAAACGGCACCCCATGGAATCCACCCCATCTCTTATTCAGCCCCGTTTCAATGCCATCACTCGACGCTGAACCACACGCCGACAACTCTGTGGCACAAACCTTTCGTGTACAAACGACGCCGGGCTTCCCGTGTCCAACGGAGCCTCCCACGAACTAATCTCCATCACCCTTGACGCTGCAAACGCTTCCACCCTCATCGTGTGCCGATGTCGATCCGTTGCAGATCCCCACCGACAGACTGAGTATATGGTGACAGGTACTCCGCCCCTTCACCTGCAGCAAGCACCAAAGGAGGCGGAAGATACACCGAGTCACCCCCTTGTCCTGACACAGAACGAACAGACTCCTGTCAGCGTAAATGCGATCTGTCCCTTCTAATGCTTCACCAAAACTTTCCACCGTTAGCGAGGCATGCCCTGCTACCTTAGCAGCACACTTAGGAGAAGTGTCAGAGACGGATGCATCACTCCCTTCTGCTCCCTCTTCCTCTTATTACCCGTAGAAAAGCAAAAATTTCAATATTGTTTCTCCGCCCACTCCCCATGACACCGCCCGCGGAAGTTGAGAAAGTATCAGCGGCCTGGGTTCTCTGCATCTGCCCGTTCTCTCTTCCAACCCGCGTAGTAGCAGACTTGTTGTTGTTTTTCTGTCCGCTCTCTATTCCACCACGACTGACTGAAACACTCTTGGTGGCACTACTGTACCACCCATTCTTTTTAACACCATTGACATCCGTGTTCTCCACCTGAGGTTCCAGTGGACGCTCGTATCCCAAAGTCTCTCCTAGCATGTCCCTCAAAATCATTCCCATCTGCGATATACGAAGCCGCCAGTATCGGTACAATCCGACCAATCTACCTCCACGCACGAATACCCCCTTTGGTTGTTCACGCCAGTGACTAACCATCCGTGCGTCGAAAGTATATCCGGGAAAACACCGAAAACAACGCAAATAAAAAACAAGAGGAAACCCGCCATCGGATCAAAACTCTCTCAAGCTCAACGCCTTCACGCCGTTCATATCACGAAAGATTCCGACGGCCGTACTGCAACATCAAGGCAAGACACTATTTATGATATCACCGCCCCAGTGCTCACTCTACACGCCACGCGCAGGCAATCTCCCACACTTCTGACAGTTTTGCTTTACCGCCCATGGGACACCCATGGGTCACCCATGGGCCGCCCATGGGCACTTCATGAGCCGCCCACTTCGCCACCGGCATATCGACCTAGAACTTAGCCACCCGCACACCAACCTAGAGAACTTAGCCACTAGAGCCAACCTAGCACGTATCGTGTGGGTGTGGGGTTAGGGTTAGGGTTAGCGTTAGGGATATTTGCCGCTATCATGCCCGTTCCAAAGCAGATAATCTATTGTTTAGGAGTACACTGATTCCCGTTGACGGGCTCTCATTGGCCGCCCATGGGATTCCCATGGGTTGCCCATGGGCCGCCCATGGGCTACCCATGGGCCAACCATGGGTCACCCATGGGTAGCAGAGTACCCATGGGCTGCCCATGGGTGTCCCATGGGCGTTTTAGCAAACCTGTAGAAAGTGTGGGAGACCCCGCGTGGTTTGACAAGATCTAACCTTGTACAGCACACAAAAAACAAATCGACCACGTCCCCACCACCCCTTGGCGAGGCCGTACTACAAACTTGGTCAATGAACTACCAAAAAGCACCTGTCTGCATTCCAAACGAAAAAACTGGTAATCTACGCCTTATGCCCTCCCTTGCGCAACAAGCTGCCTAGTTGAGGAAAACCTCACGTACCCTCTCTGGTGTGCCATCCGACGCGCGCTCTCTACCCACCCTTGGGAGGCGTCTTTAAACGTTAGATGGGCTTAGTTAACTGACTGCCCTAGAACTACATACACACGGCGACCATCCAGAATTCGCTGAACAAAACAGACACATGATACACGGCGCGAAACATCATTCTCCCATACCGCAATACCATCCCACAATCAATGGGCCCTGCGATTTCTCCTACAGAAGATTTCTTGGGACAACATCCCAACTCTACCTGACACCCCGAATCGTGTGTCCGAACAAACAAATTGTTCCTACCTGGCGTCCCTAACTGTACGCCCGAGCACGCCAACTGCCCCTTCATTTTACTCCTGAAACAAACAAATTGTTTCTATCTGGCCTCCCAAACTGTACGCCCGCGTCCCTGACTGTATGCCCGAGCACTCAACTGCCCCGATTTTTGTCAACACATGACATGGAAGCGCCTGTGCTGCGCTACCGCCACACAAACGGTCATGTCTGCCTAATTTGCAACAAAGACACGTCTATACTACGTGACACTTCATCAATTGTCAACGCAGACAAAGTTGTTTCATCACCCGCGGAGACAGATGGAACCCTTCTACTGCAGTTCCCTGTCTGGCGTCCCTGACTGTACGCCCGCGTCCCACACTGTACGCCCGGGCAATCAAGCTGCAATCAAGCTGCAATCAAACTACAATCAAACTGCAATCAAACTGCCCCGTTCTTGTAACTTCCGAACCATCTGGTCTCAAGCACGCACATTCATCACTCACTTTGCTCTTAGTGCTTGATTTTCTACGGAGTCGACGTCGCTGCTCTCGGGTGACTCGACCACTGCCAAAACCGCTGCCTTCTCCTTCTCCCCCACCGATGGGCACTTGTCCTTCTTGTGACCGAACCCCGAGCAGTTGTCGCACTAGTAGTTATTTCTATCGGTGGTGCAGTCTTGAACGGGGACGGCAGGATGCGGGGCAATTGCTTCACATTGCTGTATACAGCATCCTCGCCAAATCGTCACGGCCCCCAACACTGGAACCAAGCTCACCTCGAGGGATATCATTCCCTCCAGAGTACTGCGACTCCCCCTGTGACCCCTCTTGGCCTTCAGTAGGTGTTCGGCCCGGAATGCTCGACATCCCGGCTCCGCCTGACGCCCTTGACTTTGCGCCCGGGGCAGACTGGTTGCCTCCAGCAGCGGCACTTTCTCCGCCGCTCGACTCCCTGCGTCTCCATCCACCAACCAACGCACCCTGCAGCCGGGACCTGCAATACCCGCATCAGGACGCCTTCCGCGCCCGGCGCACTGCTTCTCTCTCCTCCAGCAGCGCCGCCCTCCCCGACAATCACCGCAGGATGCAGCTTTCGGTGGCCTCTCGGCGGAACAGACACCTTAATTCCGCCGCACCTGCTGTGCCTCTTTCAGCACAACCCGACTCCTCTTGGCCTCGCCCATCCGACTTGGCCCGCAGCCGCAAAGGCAGCGTGCCCATCATCTCCTGCATCCCTGGCTCTCGTCTCTATTCGAGCCCCTGGTCTAAACCTGCGCGCGTCGTGTCACTCAGCAAAGTGCTTGCCACTGGACACACACACACACACACACCTGTTGCTGCGCGTCACCAAAGCTGAACTAGGAAGATCATGGGCGCCTCCGGAGGACACATTCTAGAATGTTTGTATATGCCCATGTTGTGTGAGCTCCAGAGTCCAAAGAGTGTTGTTAACTGCATGTATTTGATCGTAGGGGCGACATCAGAGAGGAAGAATAGGAGAAAGGAGGAGAAAGGAGGAGTACAGACCACAACCAGTCCAAAGAGGGCCCGCAACTCGTGTCCCAAAGTCTCTCCTAGCATGTCTCTCAAGTTCATTCCCATCTGCGAGATACGAAACCGCCTGTTTCGGTACAATCCGATCAATCTACCTCCACGCACGAACATTTGGCACCCCTACCACAGAGAGACGCAGGTGAAACGTTAAAGTACAATTACTATGTAAATCCTCTACAATAAATAGTATATAGGTTATAATGAGCCGCGGAGCGCGAAGCGCGACCGTTCTTTTCCCTCGTCCGAGGAGGTAAAAAACAGGCTTTCTGGCCCAAGTTGCAACAAATTCCTGAATGTTCCATCCTTTTCGACCAGCATGAGGTCTATAGACACCGGTTGACGATCTGCTGGCTTGTGAATAACAAGAAAAATAGGACGCTCTTCACCACACCGGTTTGGTCGTCCTCCGACAGCAGATGGCCGTGCTTCACCGGCGATTGTACCCAAAAAACATAGGAGATGCTCACCCCGCTCCCCGCGGAGTTGTAGAGGTAATGCAAGCCAAGGCATCGTAGATCTCCCACACACACACGCGCGATTGGTTGCATGTTTCATACCCTCCCCCAGGAGAAACATAGGAAGCACTCAGCGAAACACGCAACACCACTAGGATTGGCAAGACAGCCTGGTGGGGGAAGGGATCCTTACACAGAGCTAGTGGCGATGCCATTGTCATTGATGTTGTCTAGGTGTTGTGTCCTGCCGACGACGCCAAGTGTTGAGGTAAAGGACGTGCTGTGCTTACTGGAAGACCCGATGTAGAGAATTCACTTGTTATTAACTCTTGCAAGGTAGCAGCAGTAGCTGATGAGTCGCGGTTGGATAGGAACTGAGACTATGGGGCTCCGAACGAGCTGCATCAAGAGGGGACAACAGAATCTGTCCCCTGATTTATCCTACCGCGGGGAGTTCAACTTCCCGGAACGGGGAGTTATGTTCCCCCGAGAATGGTTCTCAGGAACCATTCTCTATTCTGTTCCGTCTCCACTTCTAATCCTATAACGGTGTGTGGACAGGGATCATCAGTGAAACCCAGCAGACGCGGTGGTTTTTTTCGGGCTGCCCCACACTCTCGGGTCCTGCTGGTCTGTATCAATCACCACACAAGACGGAGCAGGGACACAGCTCGTGGCGGATACCTTTGTTATTGCTATTGCTTCGGCGTGCGGGGAGGGGTCGCCTTAAAACAAAAAGCTGTGCCATGGGAAAAACTGCTCAAGAAGAGCGTTCTCTTTTTCGGCGGGATGTTTTATCTCGCATGCAAACATGCAGAATGCGCTGTGCCGACTCTCCCTGCCTCCAACTTCCGTGGGTCCTATGGCCCCGTGGCCTCTATCAGCCGCCACACAAGACGTGTGGCAAAAACAAACACAGGTCGCGGGGAATAGCTTTGCAAGTGCTGCTGCGACATTGTGCAGAGAAACCACCGAAACATCAAGTCGATATGGAACGCACGTATTGGCACACAGGTCTACAGTGGGTGACGTAAGATATCACACCCGCTGTGTCGATATTTTCAAGCTCGATTATTCCACGACGAAGAGAATGCGTAAGCCCAGCGAGACGTTATCAGAAAGCTCTCGACGAGACGGTTCCCACATCACCTTTTTCGGCATCACCACTCTTTGTGGTGTGGAGCAACCGAGCTTTGGAAGTTGGTCCAGGGTATGGTATCTTGTGTCATCTACAGCAAAGTTGTTGCTGTGTATGCGTACGAACAAATAATCCCAACGGCCGTCCGTTCGTTGCAGATTGTATTGTAGAGAGAGGAGGAAGAGCCTCTTTTTTGTTGTTGTTGTTGATGATGACTCGGATTCAAAATTCAAAGAATGCAAGGTTACATTTTACAATACGCGACGCAACGGAGGGATTCTCCCCGATATTTTGTCGTTGACCCAGTAGAGACCTACAGGGGATGTATTGTAAATGTAAGTTACCTATACAGACAGATGGTTTTTGTACTTAGCACCAGCTGGCATTTACCGATATAAATCGTCAGTGTAAAGACTTAAAAAAAGATTCGGAATAAGTCCAGTACCCAGCCGGTTTTCCTCCACTCACTGAAAAGACTCCACCACATCCCGTTCGACTGTGGGTATATCTCGAATGGGTAGTCTTTCTGTGCGTGTATTTATTGTCACCGCAAAAAGCATCGTAGACAGACTACTGAAGGTAACACTGTACGTCGGCTACCTCGCGGCTCATTACCCCGCCCTATCTAGTTATATACCACACTATACCCGCTACATATTGAAGTACCATATACGGTATATAACAGACCCCCCCTCCCTGGTCTGGTCCTTCACCCAGTCTCGGGCAGTGCATCAAGCCCTGCGTTCACGAGCCCCCTTGACAAAACTGTGTGTACATCGCCGGCTGAACAGGAAAAAATTCTTGACGTGGCTTCCGTATGAAAAGTGTCTCCACGTGTTTTGGGGACACTTTTCATACGGAAGCCAAGTCACCCTTTTTGTCTGGCAATAATCTAAGGAGCTAAGGAGCTAAGGAGGTAAGGAGCTCAGATGTTTTTGAGGGACCGTGGCCCCTCGACCAATGTGGGGCATTTTTTTTGCGGAGGGACTGGGTGAGTGACTGGGTACAGCTGTACTGCTGTATACTGTAGGAGGGTTAACAAGTCATCAAGAAGGGCACTCGACCTGTCTATCGTCACCTCAGAACCCTGTCCCTGTGACATCTCACCCTGAGATCCCTCATCTCCCTCTAAGCCCTCCACCCGAGGCACTCCAGCCGCCACCAGCCTGTTCAGACTCGCGACCTTGTTGTGCTGCTACTTGCGCCCTCTCGCACTTCGTCGCCACCCACCCACACACACACGCACATTCCGAGCAGCTACGTGTCGTTTGATTTTTGCTACCCCGTGGTGCACCTTGATGAGCTCTTTTCTCATAATACATAATACATAGTCGAGGGTAGACGTGCGGGGTTGCAAGTTTAAAAGGACGTCTCTGGTCTTGCTGCGTCTTGTCTGTTGCGTTTTGGTGTTCTGGTTCTTGCGTGAAAGCGGTTCGTACTGTCGGAAGGGGCGGAACGAACTTTCAACCGGCACAAGAACCCGTGTGCATCAAATCTAGAACCGATACACAGGAGTTGACAGCTCGACAGCTGTAGACTGTAGACCAGTAGACGGCTACAGCAGTGCTACACAGTAGACCGGTAGACAAACAAAAGAGGTCTGCATACATGAATAAGAAGGAACGACACCAATCTGTGACCTACAGTAATAGTACCAGGAGAAATGGCGTGCTTGAAATCCTTGTACAATGGAGCAAGCCTCTGTAGAGAATCCAGAGGATCCTCGCCCATAGAGTACCTCCATTTCGTACCGGATTCTGGCGGGAATAGACCAGGCACAGGGGATGCCACTCGTGAAATTTCACCGTAATACCGGATCTTCCCAATTCGAGAGGTTGAGACAGAGCAGAGAGTACACACCACACAAGGACGCATAAAACCTTGCTGACTGCACCACAGCCGGCGCGCTCAGAGCGAGGAGTATAGTTTGCCTGGCCGTACTAGCCTTCGTTACACAACGCTCCAAGCCTTAAACGGAATTCTGAAGCAGGAACGGGCACGGACTATAGATGGGCAATATCGCGGGTAAATGCGGGTGGAAAAGTTGTCCAACTTGCATTCAAACAAGCCTATGAAAAGGGAACGGTTAGGTGCTTCAACGTACAACTGTGGCTGCAATACTCAACGTCTCGAGATAATTATGTGTTCCGAACAACCATAGGCAATAGCTCGCTGTCGGGCTATGGCGTGACCCGTGGCCCGCAGGAGCTGGTTTTAGGGTTTCTCTGTCGAAATCAAGTCGGTTATCCGGTAAAAACAAAGCATACCAATGAAAGAAGCGAGAAGGGAAGGCAGTACAATCGATTTCTTTCCTCTTGGGTCAAGAATCAAGCCAAGTACTTCTAGGCTGTCACCTGTGTTCACTCTCTGTCCGTGGCAACATCGGGTTTCTTGGTCACTTCGCTTAATCCCGAACCTAGCTTGCTTGTGAAACGAGCGAACCCAAAACCATGAGAAGGGCTTTGCTTTCTCGTGTCCAACGGAATAGCAAGCACCAATGGACCGGATCTTCGATGTAGTACGTCAAACAGCCGCAAAGGGCACCACAGCACGCCAGCTGCTGCAGCACTCGCAAACATAGTTAGCTCGCGTGTGTAGCGACACGTGCAGCGACGCGATGAACGCACAGGTCCATGCTACACGGTGTGGTCAACAATTTTCCGATCGGTTACTCGTGTCTCGCCAAAAAGATGAGTGAAAAGTTTGCCGTCGCTTTGGTTCACCGCCAATTCAAAGAAAGGAGAATTTATCCTTGTTTTTCTATGTGGAACAACTCTCCGACATTTTTTGAGTGAGAGCAAACGGTAGCGTGCTTTGGCCTCATAGGGTACAAATGATGGCAGAACCTTGAAGGCTTCCACCCTTACTCATTGAACTCAGCCTGGGTGAGCTTACTCTCACTCACGTTAGACATATCGCGAGAATTTATCAATCAAAACGACAAGGTTGTCACCGAGCAAGCCGAGACCGCAAGACGGCGAGAAAGGACCAACAACTTGTTCGAGAAAAAAACAATATTTCGGAAATACGGTTGTACACAGCACATGGTCTCTCATCCCACTCTCGTGCTGGCCTGCAGTTGTAGATGCAGAAGGAAACGTAGCAATAAGTTGAACAGACAAGCAATCTGTAGGTCACCCACGGAAAACACTATTAGAGGTCAAAGCCCCGAAGGTGTTACCTTCATCCATGACCTGTGAGGGCAGAGGTTGCGTGGCATCCCCTTTACGACCATGCTGGTGAATATTGCTGTGTACAGGCAATCATATCTCTTTTTGTATTAAAATAGACACGAAAGCAAGCCTGACCATGGACCCATACGCTGTTGCCTACCACGTATCAATGGCCTGAGGCTATAGGGCAACCTCTGGTAGTCACCCTACCGTGAGAATTGCGGCTGCAGTCGTTGATATACGCTTTCAGGAGTGGCGCGTGCGTTTTCGTTTTTCTTTTTGCTTGTCTGCAGGCAACTTGGCGGCTTTTCCTGGTTCTTTTTCAGCGATATTTCTCAGAGAGGGAGCCATCTACATTCCGTGCTCGTTCCTGCTTCAGAATACCGTTTTAATGCTTGGAGCTTTGTGTAACGAAGGCTAGTACGGCCAGGCAAACTATACTCCTCGCTCTGAGCGCGCCGGCTGGTGCAGTCAGCAACAGTTTCGCGTGCTTGTGTGGTGTGTACTCTCTGCTCTGTCTCAACCCCTCGAATTGGGAAGATCCGGTCCATTGGTGAAATTTCACGCAGTGGCATCCCCTGTGCCTGGTCTATTCCCCCAGAATCCAGCACGAAATGGAGGTACTCTATAGCAACTACACTGTACAAATAGCTGCACTCACGGCCATTTTTGCTGTCCTCCAGCTACTGCTGTTAGACTACACACAACGAACCGTGTGGGCAAAACTGAACAGCATTTCGCATAGTCGGTCACCCCGGTGGTCTAGTTGGTATCCTCGAAACCTTCTAGAGGTCAGGTGGGTTCGAATCCCGGCGTAAGTGAGCTTTTCTTGCACAGTGAGTTTGTCTCTCGCTTCCGCTCCTGGCCTAGTGGATAGCGATAGTTCGTGTGTACACAGAGGGAAGAGAGTGCTGAACTCTTCTCGCATTAAAAATCGAAGGCAAAGTACCGCAGGAGGGGAGGGCAGAGAGAGGGGCTCCCTGTGTGACCACGGGTTGGAGTAACCGGCACTGGTGCTGTTAGCGCTGATTTGAAGTGAAGACAAAAAAAACAAAAATAGTATGCTGCTGCAACATTGATAAGTATGTGACTCATGCCTGTTTACGCTATCCTGTACGTCGTCGAACGTTGTATAGTTTCGGCATTGCTGTATGTAGGCCGACCGTGACGTAACTTCGTATTCTCGTTTGGAGGACACAACATCAGAACCTCAAGTCTGGTTGGTGAGTACCTGCTGCAGACGGGACGATGCACGCATGTTTTCGTATTTTCTGAACAAACGAACATGATGATGGCAGGCTGGTGTTAGATTAGTGCCAGGCATGATGAGGACTACTGTATGTAGACTTATGAAGATAAGACACCCCCAAGTTCCCTACGTGTGTGTGTGTTGTGGATTCTGCTTATTGCCGCTACGCCGCGAACGAGGGAGAACGACGCCTGATCTGCGAGTGAGTACGGAAACGCTCGTGTTCGTAAACTCGCGAAACGGAACACGTGCTTATTCTTCCGACGAAACTAACGAAGGTCTAGAATATACAGTACTCTCGCACCCAACCCCACCCCATTTCAGTTCGCTCTTGTACTCGTCAAGCCTCGACCGAACAATCGTCAGCAGCGTTCTCTCCGGGCACGCAGTGAGGAAGACCACGACTCCATTATCCCACCCTTGTGACATTCCGCTTGCACACATTGCCAAAGCCCTTGTAGTGCTTGACGAAAGCGTCTCGGGCTGCAGGCAGGACGGTCTCACAAAGCGAGGGCTTTCGGCGGGCACACGCACATCATTAGCCGTTCAAACACGAAGCTTGCTTGCGGGCATACGTCAAACAGCCGGTCGGTATGTTGGGACACGAGTACTTCTTCTTCGCCGATTGTTGCCTCTGGTGTTGCAAAACCTGTGACATAAGAGCAACAATCACACAGTATAAACTCGAGGTTTATTGTTTTCTTTCGAATTGCGTTTATTAATATTTTTCTAAAGCCCGAGGGAAGAGAGAGATACCAAACTGGCAGAGAGCACGTTTCCCGCAGACACGTTTCTGCGGCCTTTTTATCGTGCCTCTGCCTCTCTCCCAATAAATACTGTCTCTCTCTTCCTCCAAACAGCAACTGAGGGTGCTCTCTCCTGCGGTGGAGGGAACCAAACTTACTGCACACAGTAGTCTCAGATGACCAAGTCCCCAAAATGGTACCCTACCATTTTCTTCGCCAACATCGAGGTCATCATGACACTACTCGTGCAGTGGGATTAGCTCCTGTTATTGCCTACCTACCGCACACCGTGCTTTCCCCCGATTGCCTCCCGACTCGCTACGTCGTACCGAACGGGACACCACTTGCGAGTCCTCTACTGTGGGCGGCTCCTACACATTCCTCTGAGTCCGTCTTCCCGCACTCTGGGATACTCGTTCCAATTTTTTTGTTGTTGCCCCCAACCGCCATATACAGCCAATTCCCAAATCCTTAGCTAAATGGTGCAGCGGGCATTAGCTTCTGGGATCCACCCCTATTTCTTAACTATTTGCCTCGAAGCTCCGCGGGCTTGGTCATTCTTCAGAACTTGCACTGCACAACCTTTATTTAAGACACGATGTTAGCGGCGCGTCATCGGGCAACGTTGCACAACATGACAACGACGCCACCACCAGAGCAACCGCTCCGCCGTCTGCTCTTTATCCCGATCATGGGTCGTTAACCTCATCCCGATTCTTGGATCGCCTGCTGCGACGTACGAGGAGAACCCCGACCACGCCGGCGTGACGACGGCAGGAATAATCGGCACCCGGCGGTGATACGGATGGCTTCCTGCACACCGCCGCCGCATCGACCAGTTGCCCCGCTCCGCGATTGAGGACCCGACGAGGTCGTCCATCATGTCTGAGTTCGCTTGTGTCTTAAATCTCGCTGCAGCCCTTATTGCAATGCCGTCGGGCCGCCCTCATTCGGCCGTGTGTTTCAACTCACTCAGCTCTCGGCGACCCCTTCGAGAGCGGTCCTTTTGATTCCACCGCCACCCCTGGGCCGCGGTCTGCGGTCCGCGGAGAAGACCGTGCACGGCACGGGCGCCTTGCTGCTCCCCGAGCGGGCGTGAGCCCTGGCTCCCATGAAGACGGTCGCGGCGTGGTCGCGGCGTGGGGCACCCGGCGGACATATCCGCCGTCACGGCTTCTGAAAGGGAACACCTGGTGTTGCCGGCCGCCATCCCCGCACACCGGTCCGCCCGCGTCCTGCCGCCCTGCCTAGGCGTGAGCTCGATTCAATCGCCATCTGCGAGTGTGCAAGCGCTCCCTTCCACAACAAGCAACAGAAACAAAACGAAACCGAGTTGATGCGTTTCGTCCACGCGAATTGCGGAAAAATTGGCATTAAAGTATTTCGTGCGTACATCACACGAATGCCGACTCTGTGGTAAATGTGGGAAGTGCTGTTGAAATAAGCCCCCCCAAACCAGGCCGCCCAAAACACGATTGATGTGTTTCGCCCCGGCACATACCGATTACATATCCTCTGCACGATATACTTGACCAACCGCGTAATCGCACAAAGTCGGCGGCCGCAGGAACGGCACTGCTGTACCAAACAGGCGGCCCTACCACAGAACCAACAACAAATGTTGGTTGTTTTGTCCTGGCGGATACTAACAAATTCAACCATGTTCATCATTCTACTGGATAGTGAGAATCGCTCGAATGCGACAACCGCGGGAAGCACTGTTGTTGCTAGGAACACGTGCACACCCACGGCCACTATTCACGACTGATGTGTTTGGTTGTCGGCATAATATATCCGCGTGAATCGCCCACTGCGGCAACCCTGGTAGCACTGTTCAAAACCAAGCATGGGACCTCTCCCCCGCGGCAGCAACAGCAGTAGCAGCCGCAGCCGGAAGGAGGGGGGAAAGGCTGGAGCGAGAAAGAAAAGAGAAGGGGAAGATCGGGCCGAAGGTCGTGGTGAAGCGACCTACCGCGGGGCAGACAGCGGAGAACAAGAAGCTCAAGGCCAGGGACGCATCAGGGAAGCACAAGGCCGGGGTTGCGCCAGGGAAGAAGCGCAAGGCGGTGGTTGCGCCGGGGAAACGGAAAGCGGGGGTTGCGCCAGGGAAGCGCAAGGCGGGGGTTGCACCAGGGGAGGGGAGAGGTGCCGAAAGAAAAGGCAAGACTACACCGACCGGTGGGAGGAAATCCTCGAAGGCCAACGGCAAAGACGACAATGCCAACTATGATTCCGACGGCAGCATCGGGGGGGGGGAACGTAGACCACAAGCAAACCCGGGCGCCTTCGCTACCATGTCGCAGAACCGGAAGAAGCTGGTCACGGCCATGAAGAAGATTCCGGAGGGGGGTTACAAGCGGGCGTTCTGGCTTACCAACAAGAGGAGCGCGCTGGGTATGAAGGTACGTTTGTGTTCGGGTAGGCTCTTCTGTTGGCATTGTCCGCTCGAACAGGCGGATCAAAGAGAAGACGATAGAGATGATGGCAGTGTGAAGTTGAGAGTCAAAAAATGAGTGCGCATCGCTAAATACTACTTCGACAGTTGTTTTTTGTTTGTTTTCGCTTGGGATACCGAATAGCGAGTACCCTACCCACAATGAACAAACGCGTACCAAGGTATGCACTTCCGTTCGGCTCGTAT
Source organism: Ectocarpus siliculosus (assembly GCA_000310025.1). Taxonomy (NCBI): domain Eukaryota; class Phaeophyceae; order Ectocarpales; family Ectocarpaceae; genus Ectocarpus; species Ectocarpus siliculosus. Next base: position 302,203 of record FN647684.1, read on the forward strand.
GGTCGCTTGCCTCGAAGAAATATTATCTTTACGCGTTAGTTAATTGACACCTCCCTGGTTGCTTGCATGATCGTTAGCATTGTTGAGGTTGACGCCTCCGTACCAGGCTGCTGTTGTTCAGCACGGGTGTGGTTTACATTGTTAGCAGCGGGCGACGAACGTTTGAGTTCAGAGGGAGTATGTAAATGCACGTGCGTGATCTGCCCACCCTGCCTGCCTATGTTGTTACCCCTCGCTCCTTGGTTTCGTCGGTGTTGGTGACACCGTAGCGTCGTGCGTCATTATTTTTTTGCGCATTGGACACAACACTCCGGGGGGTAAATTGACACACCTGCCACGTTGAATCCGCTGTCGACGCTGTTTGTCAATGACGTATTCAACACAGCTCAAGAAGATCGCCGACGAGGAGAAGGCGAGGCTCAAGAAGGCGGAGGAGAGAAAAAAACAAAACAGCATCGACCGCGCAAGGAGGTGGAGGAGGAGGAGCGGCGGGAGAGGGAGGAGCTAGAGCAGCAGCAGCAGCAGCAGCAGCAGCAGGAGGAGGACGAGGACGAGGAGGACGAGGAGGTCGTGTGGACGGACCGTGGCATTCCTGACTTTGCGGGGACAGACGACCACAAGAAAATAACCCAGCGGGAGACGGTCAGCGCTGCCTCGCTGTCGGCGTCCGCGCGCGAGAAACTGCCCTCTCTCGATACGTTCATAGACAGCCTCGACGAGTCCGGCAAGTTCCCGCTACGTGGGTTGATGATGACGTGCTTCGACATGATGTTCCCGGACGAGGCGGTTGATATTTTTGTTGACAAGGTGAGCATTGGTTTTTTTCATCCAGTCGCATTCCTTCTTTTGTTGTCTAAAAGCAATTGGACGGGGAGGGGTTTGCACCCAAGTTAGAACCGTCGAACCGTCTCGAGGAACTGCTGGAACATCTGATGCGTCGGAGTAGAGTAGGTCGGCGGGTGTTTTTTTTTTGTTCAAACATGTGCTCGTTGCTGGTGATTACGCTGTATTATGTGGTCTGCTGGCCTTAGTAGCTTGGTCACACTGCCCGAAAGTAGATCCAATCGTATCATATATGCAAGCACGCAGGTATGCCGGTGGTGACGCACACATCGAACGAGTGAAGAGCTCCAGTCAGTGTTGTGTATCATGCTTGCGGTTTGCAAGAGACGATGGAAGCTCGCGTTAGGACTACCTTACCAAATCAGCTCCCCACCTCCCACGCGGGGCCCCCATTGAATAGTGGTACATACACCTTCGCAAAAAAACAAAATGTTGAAAATGGGTATCTACTACGTAGGTGTGCAACAAAATATTTTGTTGTGCGCCCTTTCAATGTTGTTGACGTTCTAAGACGCCCGCGGACAGAGTATGCAGATGAAGACAAGGTGAATTGGACATGTTGGTCTGCCACGGCTTGGGCCAGTGACAACACCTCCTCGTACATATTCGACGCGTCGGCGCGACCTCTAGTGCGAATACCATGCTGATCGTTTCGTTCCTTCGTCTTGTTGTCCCTGTCCTCTTCCGCGCGAAACGTAGTCTATTCGCAGACCAACAAGTACGTGAACCTTTGCACCACGCCACCACTCCCGGGAGCAAAGGACACGTGGAAAGCGCATCAGGTGAAAAAGACGAGAACTCTCGGCATGGTCACGCTGCCCGAACCCGCATTCGAGCGGAAGCAAATCTACGGTATGCTTGGCATCACGATCACGATGGGGCTCACGAAGAAAACGCGCATGAGGAAGCACTGGAGTAGGTCGCTACACGACGACTATCATTTAGTAAGGGAATGCATGTCGCGCGACTTGTTCGAGCTGTTGTACTGCCGTTTCATCCACTGCTCGGACGGCAACGCTCCTCCTCGTTGGACGGGCGAGGACAAGACCCCGAACCCGGAGTTCGATTCGAAGTCGAACATCAGGTTAGTTCAAATCCTCGTTGGACTTCAGGCCTTCTGACTGTGATTTGATTGACTATTTTGCAACAGCTGGTATGGTAGCAAGTCGTGGAGTTGTCGACGTCTCTATCCCTCCACTTCGAGTATTGGCAAGTTCTTCGAGCTGTGGTAGTGTGTTGGTGGGAAAAGAAGGAAATCTAGAGAGTCGGCGGGGCTTATACTCGCGGGTGACAGAGAAGTACAGGAGTCAAGTTTATGGGTTGGGGCTTAGGGTTAGAAATACTGAAAAGAAAGTTGGAGGCAAGCCGCACCACGACGCAAGAACCCTTGGGTGACCCTACGAGATGCCACTGCCCTGTCGCGGGCTGCCCTAGTAGCGAATAAGTTGAGATAGTTGTGGCGTCTACAGAAGTACACTTGCCTTTCTTCCTGCACTTCTCCCTCTCTCCCGCACTCTCTCCCCCCTTTGTCTTTTTTGTCGTGAGAAACAAAATGCCGAAACGGAACCTGGGCCTGGCAGACCGGCGAGTAACGTAGCTCCCAGACCCAAAAGGGTTCAGCATGTCGTGCAACAAAAAGTAGACGTCACTGTCCTCCGCCACCCGCCCCCCGCGTCGAATACTGAAGGCTGGCACAATCGTACGGTTGGGACTATGATAGCAACGGATTCGCTTGGTTAGTGTGTAATTCACAGGGTGTGCGTTCGCATGTCCATTGATGTCCCACACATTTGACACTATTGTAACCAACGCAATACCTCCCTGCAAATTTCTCTCTTTCATTTCTTGACGTCGCTTCACCGGCAGAGAGCTGGAAGACATCTTGAACAACGCATGGACGGAAGACATGGACTTCAACCAGTGGCTGTGCTACGACGAGCAGATGGTGAAGACCGTGTCGACCTTCGCGCACTACCTCATGAGACACAACCCCAAGAAGCCCATCACCCACGGTACGGGTTTCGTGTATGGTGTCGTATAGGCTATTCCTGGCGAGTCTGATCCTGTTTTTGTGCCGGACATCCATTGGGAGGACTCGGTGGACAGTTAGTTATAGTTTGTTGTTGTTGTTGTTGTTTCTCACATTTGCTCTATAGTCCACAAAAATGTGGAGCCCGTGGTCGCAAAAACCCGGCACATGCGACGCCGCGGGGAAACAAAACAAAAACAGGCTACAAACCACTCGGAATAGTGTCGAGACCTCGTATCATGTTCGGTTTTGAAGAATCTCATGTAGTGGAAATTTTGTTTTTTAGTTGACCCCGCCTCCCTTGCGTGGACAATGTATAACAAATACTTGGAAATTCCAAATTATCTGGGGAGAGATGAATGGTAGTGGTGTTCACCAATGAAGAAACGACACCGACATACACACGCTCAGCAGTAAACCTCGCACTCCATCGTCCACACTCGCGACGTATCCATTCAGTGGCATTCAGATTGCGTGTTCGGTCCCGTGATGCCATTTTTAGCGGAACATTGCGGCATCCCGTCGGGGATGCATAGGTCTCAAGTACGACCTCTGCATCCGCTTGTTTTGTTTGTCTCGGGGGGGGGGGGGGGGTGTACTCATAGTCGTGCATGCCGTAGTCGTTAGACCATTGACCTCGCATCCCTACAAAGCCGGGACGGAGCACGCCGGGTTCTCACCGGACCAGGCTCTCACATCACCAAGCGCGAAGCGCCGTGAGGTATTCGGCGAGTCGCATGAAGGGTGAGCTTCATCCTGCTAAGGGTGTTCGGCATCTTGTGCTTACTTCCTTGCGTACGGATGACAGCTGCGTGTGACTTAATTTACTTTCTGGTGCTTTCACTTCCAGAGAAGTTATAAGCACGGCTGTGTAACTGCCTCGAGGATGCTTTACCATTTTAACACAACGTGGTGCGATCATCCCCCTTGCGCGGAGTGAGGCTTCTCAACCCCGCACAACATGATCTACTCGACCACCATTGTGGTCACCGCAAAAAAAAAAAACAGAGGTAAAAAAAAAAACTGTAACCTGGTTGCTGAGTTCACGAAGTGAATTGGCTTATTTTTACAACGTCGTTGCCAAGCGACGAAACCCAATCCCGATGGCAAACACCGGGGGGGGGCGGTTTGTTTTACAACGTCGTTGCCAAGCGACGAAAACTCAACCCCGATGGCAAACATCGGGGGGGGCGGCTTGTTTTACAACGTCGTTGCCAAGCGACGAAAACCCAACCCCGATGGCAAACATCAGGGGGGGGGGGAAAACACAACACAAAATTTCCCGGGGAAATCAACCCCCCCCCTGAAGCCCAAAAATGAAAGGCACCCCCGAAGCCCCCCTTGCGTGCGTGTGGGGAAAATACCCTAAGTTACATGAAAAGTCACCCCCCTTGGGCCCAATTTCAACCCCCGTTTGTTCCCCTGCCAAAAGAAATTCGTTTCCCCCCAAAAAGAAAACTGGAACCGTCTCGTCGATATCTGTCCGAAAGTCGATCGAGCTTGCATCCTCTCATTGAGTGCAAACGCTCGATTCACGCGTGAGCTATTGGCGCGCCGCCTTGACCAATTTTTCCATCGTCCTTCTCTGCTCATGTTGTTCCAAACCCAGGCATGAAGCTGTTCGCGATCTGCGACATCGAGGGGTATTGTTTCGTCAGCAGCGTCGACGGTGGAATGAACGGGAACCCGAAGCTGAGGGTCTGGTTCGACTGCCCACTGGGGCGGACCACTCGCCACGTCCTACATGTCCTGCTCGGCGCCTGCAAGAAGTTCGGTGACAAGATCGACGGCTCTGGCGTGCACATCGCAATGGACAACTACTTCACAAGCCCGACCCTGTTCGAGTGTCTCGCGAGCCACGACATCTTCGCGGTGGGTGCGTGCCGGTCAAATCGAACGGGTGGTGCCGTGCCTTCCTCGCAGAGCCTCGATCGCCGCCCCGTCGAGCAGGGAGAGATGCACTTTGCCCGCGCCGGCAATGTCGCATTCGTGCAGTGGCTCGACTCGAAGGAAATCATTCTGTGCAGCGCCATCCACATCACCCAACCTCGCGCCGCCATCGGGGAGCCCAAGAAGGAGGACGACGACGGCGGCGACGACCACTTCGCACCTCTACCGTACAGGTGACCTTTTCTTTTCGTTGTTCCCCAGATTCATGTTGATCGCTGTGTTTTGATGTCGGGTGTCTCGCCCGTGTAGCCGTCGGTCAAACTGGTTCGTCGTGTCATGGAATTCTCGGTTTCGTGCTTGACAACATGCAGCGATTCGCGTTGGTGCCTTTCATATTTGGTTCATCACACACGTTGCTTCCACCGGTCGGGAAGGTACTTGGGGCTTGTGTATTGTTTTATTGGCAGGGGCTGACACCCTCTTTCCAGTGCGTCGTTACTGCTGTGGATAGTGTGTTGCCTAACCCAGGTGCTTCGTCTGCCTCCTGCCATCCCGTCCCCATCCGTTCATGTTCAGTCTGCGCAAAGCTGGTCAGGCTGGGAAAAGCTTGGAGCTACAGCAGCCGTGGATGCGCAAGGATTATGTTGTATCATGGGGGGAGTAGACACGGCTGACCAGCAGAATGGGTCCCACACCCATGACCACAAGTCGTACACAAACCACTGGCGACGAGTGATGGAGGGCAAGTTTGAGCAGACGTTCACCAACATTTTTGTGATGTTCAAAAAGTACGTGTCCCTCTTGGAGGGTCACGCCAACAAGAGGATCAAGGGAGGAGACCTAGAGCTTGAGGTGGTGGAGAAGTTGGATAGGGTGTTGGTCGAACTGGGCAGGTTGGCCAAGATGGAGAGGGCGGTCTGGGACGAAATGTTGTCGACGGAGCTCATGGCGAGGTGCAATGTTGGTAGACCGAAAAAGGGGGGGAGACCGGCGGCGGTGACGGGTGCCCCGGACAATGTGTGGGGAAGCATTTCGGTTTAGACTCAACGCAAATGCATGCACCCCGGATGCAAGAGTAAGACATCGAAAGGATGTGCCTGCGCGGAGTTTTGTGTTGGCAAACAGGCAGGGGACCGGGGTGTTTTGATGTGCCAGGCATGCTTCAACAACCCTGTGAAGCACGCTAGGGCCGGACACGCTCAACGGAACCCCCAGAAGTACGGGGTGGTGGGACGCAAGGATCTCGTCTGGTGCTCGTGAGCGCATTTCTTTTGTGGCCTAACGTTGTACGTTGAATGTGGCATGTGTTCCTGGTGGAGGAGACGTGGATGTGTTTCGAGGGTGCTCCGTTGTGATTTGCCTGGGGGTCAAACTGTCCTACAAGTGCATATTAGTGTCGTTCATCAACCATCTTCCCTTCCGCGAGGGATTTGTGGTGCCTTTATCGTCCGTCCACCTGTGTTTTCTTGAAAATAACGGTGGTTGAAAACAACGGTGGACGAGTGATAGTTTTTGTGCCTTCGTTTACCTGTGTTGCTGATAACAGCAGTGATATTGTGGTGTGACTTTGTGTTTTTGTGGGGGGTTTTTATTTATTTTTTATCGTCGACGCCAATGTGGACACTGGCTACTGTCGGAGACAGATGCCGGTGCCGTGGCAGTATTATCCCACTGCCAGGGGAAGGCTATTTCCTCTCGTGATGTGTAAACGAGGAGAAGAGAAAGAGAGAGTGGCCATAGCGGGCAGAGGGAGAGGAGAGTCGAAGACTCTCCGCTTCCACTTTCGGCAAGTGGCCAGGGACTTCGGAAGATATCCATCTCCGACGGTGCATTTCTTGTCACTCTCCTTGTGACAAGATACCCCGACGGAGCCATATCTCCCTACACTTTGTATGTGCAAACATGGTTGGTTATACTCCTGACAGGTGTCCTCCACACTTCTTTGTCTTCACTTCAAACCAACGCTAACAGCACTAGTGCCGTTTACTCCATCTCGTGGTCACACAGAAGAGCCCCTCTCTACCTTCTCCTCCTGCGGTACTTTGCCTTCGATTTTTAATGCGAGAAGAGTTCAGTACTCTCTTCCCTCTGTGTACTATCCACTAAGCCAGGAGCGGAAACGAGAGAAAAACTCACTTTGCAAGAAAAGCTCGCTTACGCCGGGATTCGAACCCCTGACCTGACCTCTAAAAGTTTTCGAGGATACCAACTAGACCACCGGGGTAGAACATTCGGTTGTTTCCCGACCTTTCTTTGGTTTTACCACGGCCCTACCACGTTGCGGTCAGATAACTGTCGTCCAGGCTATTAACCAATCTTGTCGGCGTGTCCCCCTTTCCCCGTTGTTGAACGGACAAAGTTTAGGCCTCTTCGTGCGCCTGAAAGCACTTGTTCCTTGGGGTCCTACGTATCCGCCGAGATATATGCAGCGGAGAGTTTGTTGTGGGGCACCTTATGGGAGATTCTACTTTTCAATTGTCAACTGTAGGTCCCCTGGCAGGCTTCCAGTGTTGCCTACTGTACTATTTATTATTTGTGTTGTCGTTTGTTTACAGGGACACGTTTTGACGTCCACACGTATGTTTTTTTGTTGTCAACAACCTAACTACATGTCTGTGTTTGGGTTGTCGCCGGTATCCGAGGTTTGGTTGACAGCCACGTTGGCCATAAGAGGCAAGAGTTTGCAAGAGTTGCAGATTGCATCGCAAGAGGTCTGTCTTTCGCATCTACGAAACGACTAACTGACACATTTCTTTTTCTGGCTGCGTGCGATTTTCCTTTCGCCCAACAACGTGACACACACGCCATACCGATGGTGTCACACCGATGGTGCCTCAATACACGAGTATTTCGGAGACCACGAACGCCATCGAATCCAATAGTGCGATGGTGGTGTCTCAATACACAGACAGATATTGCGGAGACCGCGAGCGCCATCGAAATCCAATTGTGCGAATAAGACGCTCCCTCCACGCGAGGAAGCCATGCGTACGCAGAAGAGTTTTTTTTTTCGTTGTCTTCGTTTCCACACCACGCTGACCTCGACATACACATGTCTACGCCCTCCTACGGGTGTGACTACAAAATGTGCCAATGCTATTTGCCAATGCTATTTGTCGAATGCACCACCGCTACTTTCACCGACGCGTGCCTTTCCGGCACCATTTATCGAAATTAGCCCAGCGAACTCAACAACATGCGGAGACAAGACGCCCGGCAAACCACGCACAATCCCCGACGGTCTGCTCGATCCGGAACCAACCAGCCATACAAGAAAACCACGGCATGTACATGCATATCGGCGAGCAAATCTTCCAAATCCTCGTAAGTAAGACGTCGTCCAGCACACACCCCATCCCTCACGCCCCATGAGCAGCCTATCGTACACCCTCAAATATCACGACAGGAAGGCGTCCGCAATGGCCGCTGGCACGGAATTCATCCCCCGGCCACACCGCGCGACACGCCTGCGTGAAGCAGTCACTCCTCGTGATCTGCACGCCACGACCCCTTGCATTCATCTGAATGCTCGTGTCGAACGAAGCCTGCACGTTGTGGGCAGGAAAAACATGGAAGTCGGGTTGTCGGTTACAGAGTGTACTCCAGTGCTTTGGGGAAAAACGGAGAGCTAACGAACGATAGCATCGAAACCTGTGAGAGACGGACGCAAGGTTCCTGGTCTCGGGTAGGGGCTGCGGCTCTGTTGCTTCGTGTTGACAGTAGCGCGGTCCTACCGCCCGGGCTGCAGCAGCCGTGGCGTCGGGAAGTTGGTCTGGCGTGGAGTTCGCGATGGCCAGCAGCTCATCCCAGACAACACGTGAAGCCGTCTCTGGATGCCATTGGTCTGCTATGTGCTGCCAAAACTGAGCAACTTCCTCTGGGTCCATGATGATGGTGGTGATTGGGTTACTTCTGCTGCTGTTGTGCCTAAAGGCAGAGAGGTAGGAGCGGCAAGGAGAGTATCGTCGCCGGCCACTTTTCGCTCGCAATGGCAAGGGTTTTCGGGACTACAGCTTCCATCACAGCTCCGATGTCCCTGTCTATCTGTAGTACATGTACATATAAGACTTGGTCACTTTTCTTGCTTCGGCGTTTCTTTCTCTCGCGGCAGCGAGTCTTTTCTCGCGGTTCCTTCTCAGGGGCATGCAGGAGGCTCGTCGGTACATTATCGCCGGTGCCCAGAGTTTGGTAGGCCTCCGTGGCGCGTGTGGTTGACGGCCAAAGTTGCGAAAACTGGCTCAAAACCCCGGGGACGCGTTCCGCGCTGACAAAGCCTGGCGAACCAATTCTGAAACCTATCAAACCCATCAAATAGGACGGTTTGAAATATTTGCCTCTTTCTTCTCCACTTCCATTCGTTCATTCATTCATTCGATGATTCATGGCTGTGGCTCTTCGTGTCATCGCATTGTCCAACAGCAGTACCTACGTTTACTACACTTCGCAACGGGCCAAGTGTAGACAAGTCTGAGAGCATGCATCCAGCCGCAGTGTTGAACATGTCCAATTTGTGGCGTTGTTTCGGCTTCAAATTCGGTTCTCATCGGAAACCTGCCATCATCAATCAAGACATGATGTCTGAGTTTTCGCTGCCAAAATATTGTCCGCTCGAGCTGACTCCAATGTAGAATAACAACGTGCGCGATGTTTTGTGCGGAAATACAAGCGTTGTAAGACACACAGTCCCTCTTCGGGCAATGCGCATGTGGTCTTGCGTCACCTGAGGGAGGGTAGACACCCACGTCCCGAAGGGAGACCTTGTATAAATATATAATATAGCACGATTTTATTCTATTTGACCCGATAATGCGTTATTTTGCGATTCGTACACACAGCATTTGGTTGCATACTTCAGACTTTTCTTCGTTTTGTGCCCAAGTGCATTCTGCTTCAAGTTATCGCTGGCGCACAGGAGTAAGGGCCCACCTTGCGATGCCTCTCGCCGGGTCCCCCCTACGTGTGCATCTCGTCGTCTCTTTTCAACCGAAAGTCATACCACGAGGCCTGCTGCTATTGCTACTGCTGCGGCTGCTGCTGCGGCTGCTGCTGCGGCTGCTGCTGGTGTGCAGCCGACGGTTGGATGTTTTTTCGGGTTTTCCCGATTTCACATTCGTTCGTGCGTGGACATATCTCGTCGCTCCCAACGAACATGCACTAAAAGTGGAACGTTAGGAGGTGCCATGCCTCGCGGGCGGGGTATGCTGCCTCGGCCGCGGGCGGACAGTGATAATACTAGAGCTATGTCATGTGGATGCCCATGTTCAGTTTACAGCAGCAGCAGTGCGGGGTGGAGACAATGTGTCTGCGTCTCTCGATCGAGCCCCCCAGTTCACGCCCAGCACCTACAGCAGTCACCGATGAGAGCCCTGTTGTGTGTTTGTTTGCTGCTACATATGTACCAAAGGTTTGTGTGAGCAAGGGGGTGGCGTGTGGATGCGACCGTGCTGATGTGGACTCGTTCGTGTGCATGTGGGAGATACCAGTAGGTGTGTACAGAACGGGAGACGGTGGTTGAAAGTGCAAGTATGTGTGTTCCACAGCCTTGATGATGCCAGCGGTCTCTTCGCCCAGTTGAGAAAAAAAAAAAAACTCGGAAGATCCAGGGAAAACCCAGTCACATAAGTTAACGTATTCCGTCGAATCGGGCCTCGATTCTCACGGCAAGTCTCCAACAATTGTGTATATTGTTATTTTGTAAGTATCGTCCACATACTTCACTGGCAACTGCATAATCTCTGGCTTTTAACGATTGCAGCGTAAATCTGACGCCAGATTATCCCATGTACACTCGTGTACAGGACACCATGTGATCCAAAACGACTGCAACGCATATCTGAGGCCAGATTAGTCCATGTGATACACTCGTTTACAGCACACCATGTGATCCAGCATTCGTGTATGTACAAAACACCAAACAACAATAGTTTGTGGGTATTGCCTTGCTTGGCTGTGGCCACCACACACTCGTTAGATGCGGGGCAGGTATTGAAACCACGTTCAACATGGTGAGTGCAACGCCGCAGAACCCACAGTTACTTTTCTCTCCCGCATCGATGCGGAACAACTGCTGTATTTGAAGTGTGTGCATACATGATCCAGATGACTGCGTACTCTTCGTACGGTGGCAACAGCCGTGACAGCCAGCGCTGTCGAAGCAGGCCCACTAGCCTCGGCCACCAAACCCGGTTGATGTGTTTAGTCATTGAATCGCGTGCGACATGGGTGATTGGGTACGCCACCGAATCAACCCACGGCAGCAGCGGGATCTCTGTCCCCATGCAAACGTGCAGAACACTCAGTTGGGGTTGTGTCTCTCCTTGACACACCAAAACACATTGTGGGTTTTGCTCTCTTACCACATCATCTCTCTCCCATATTGTCATCACATCACCACACGTACCGCTCAGTGTTGCGCCCTAGATGCCACGCCTGCCGGCGCCTGGCATCCTTGCTCTCCTCTCCGCTCTCGTCATCTGGGGACCCCGGGTTCTCAGTTACGACTGCTGTAGCTCGGGTAGCCCGATTTCTCAGCTGAAGAGGAGGCAAGAAAATACTCCACTTCCTGTCAGCTTCAGAGGCTGGCACACCACTAGAAGCCTTCTATGTGATCACCTCGCTAGTTGTCTCTGTGGTACTCTCTCTCTGGCACGCTAAGACTCTGTGGACACAAGGCTTGAACAGAATGGTAACACATGGCATGCGACTCCTCTCGACCGAGGGGGCCCCGAAGTACGACATACGATCGGGTACCCCAATATAAACAGTAACAGTATGGCAATTCAACCTCGGTTTGTTTTGTTCGCCTTTGTCTACGCCTCAAGAGCAAACGTTTAAGATTGAAACAACCCTGTCCTATACCGAAAACTTAGCGTTTCACCGCTGGACCGCTGCTGCTGTGTATTTGTATTGGAAGCATCTGTATGTGTGGCCAAGACTGCCAAACGATCCTCTGGGGGGGGACTGGGATCTCCACGGTTGGTGCGGATGGTGCTTGTAGGTGTGCTTGCGGAAACGAAACATGGTCAGAGTACAACATTGTTGGGCTGCCATCCTGTGTTCCGTCGAAGGCACACGTGGTCTTCGGCACAGTTGGGGTGCTCATGGCGACGACAAGCCTGTGCCATTCAGCATATCAACTCTATCGCCAGGTGGGTGGCCATAGCCAATAAGGTCCCATTCCACAAGGCATAAATACCCATTGGAAAACGGATCACGACAGGGACATACATGTAGTGGGTCCGCCACGTCGACGTTGGCCATGACGTTGGGCCATGGTTGATTGTTCGTTCCTGTTGGTGCCACGTACAACGGTGCCCCCTTTGTTTGTTAGACACACACCGTAGTATCAAGAAGGACTCCCCAACCTAACTAAATAATAGTCCTTGAGGGGGGTGTTTGAGGTTTAGTGGCGCTTGCTGGATGCTGGACTCACTGGAGTTTTTCAGAGTCGACACATAACTCTGGTCATCATGATGGCAGCAGGTGGGAGCTCCCCCCCCTTGCAGAAATTTGCGGGAAATGTGTACTTGTATATTGTAGTGATATCCATAGCTCGGATGCTTTGAACATTTTGGACACCACCGCACCCCTGAGGCCATCTTGCGTGCGCTTTTTTTTTTTCTTAACATGACACAACGAATCCATCTCTCTCTATCATAGAAAAGAGTCTGAGACATCATCGGAGGGTTTTCAGATTGATTGATTGATGAACTCCACTCACTCTCTTCGTTACCCTCACATTCCGTGTGTGTTCGGTCGAGAGTCTCCCTTACACCCTTCTCTCGGGATTGAATCCCCAACGTGCATAGCCCTACATTATCGCACAACGAACTGACCGCAGGAGGTACGGGCTTAAACTAATCGATTAGTTTCGGCTCGGTCGAGAGGACGAAGCAACCTCAATGCAGCCAAACCCGCATGTTCCCACCGCAACCCCACAGTGTCAACTCACTTGCGGGTATCTCCGCAACTGTATCACTCACCACTGAATTTTGGGGGGAGTGAGAGAACACTCGGAAGTGTGACATCTACGTGTTGTTTGTGTGTTTGCCAAAGTAGCAAGCTTGCTAGATTGTGTTAACAACCTGAAAGTGCTCCGCCACCTTAATCTAAACCACATGTTTGTGTCAGGAAGCAACAAGATGAACGTTCTCCCTCGCCCCGTCCACGAACAGGTCAAACATCACAGACAGGTCATCACGGCATCCATTTCCTCGGTAGAGAAATGTCGTAGATGGCTTCATATCGTCGTGATTATCCACGCCGTCATCGGCCTATGCTATTTTGGAATGGTGCTGTTGCTGGACAGCGAGCGACTGTGGATGTCGACCATCTTCATGTTGAGCGCAGGCCAAACCATGATGACCATCGGCGGTATTTTGACCGTGCGCATGTGGATTTACTGGTGAGTGCCGGGTTGCAAAAGATACTCTCGTTCTCAGGTTATCGAATTGTTTGTTTCATCAAGAAAATATTTTGTCAAGGGTATATTCCAGCAACCCCCCCTCCTCCATGCCTGACGCATACGTTTTCGCACACGCTCCTTTTCCTTCCACCGGACAGCTTGTGACCACACTCCAAACCGTGTCCAGCTCCTCGTTTCTCCGTCCGGTATCAATCATGTGTCATCCGAATGATGACTGATGATTGATGATGTGATTCGCCTCCCAGCTTGACATCGGAAGCGCAACACTCCCCTTACAACCAATCGTTTCCCGTATGTTTACCTTCTTCGCTACCAACCACTTTTTCTTGCTAGCAACGATCCCCGGCTGACCCGAGAGACACCGGAAATACTGGCGATATCGGAAGCGCTAGAACGGCCGACAGGGTGCTTTGTGTCCAATACTGTGATGTGTGTAGGCCCTGCCATTGCAACTGTCCTAGCAGTGGCTAAGAGTTTGCAAGCGGCCGGCAAGGTCTCCGCGGTAGCGTTTCTGGGTTTGATCGTATTCTGCGACTTCATCATCTTGAAGAGCGGTACTGCCCTTTTGCGAACTGTGAACAAATATTTGCGTAACACCGTGGAGCGTTCCGAGAGGAGTAACAGCATAGTGGCAGGAACGGTAGGATCACTACCGCTCTTGAAAGCAGCGAGGAAGAACATCAAGTTTGCGTTGTATTTTTGCCTCGTTGTGTCCCTGTTGACCGCGTTTCTCATGATCTGCCTTTTCACGACCTATGGAGCGACAGCACCGTTGATTTTTTTCGGCATTCCGTATGGATTCTCACCGCCCGTATGGTTCGTTTTCAACGTCCAGCTGCACGCTGGGAGGAGCAGGAGTCGTACCTCAACCGATGTCGTTTCAGGCGCTAGCAGCGTAATTTGGAAAGTGTCCAGTGTCGCAACTACAATCGTGTCTAGGGTCAAAGGAGCTGTGCTTGGTAGCAAGCGGTTTGTGGTTCCGGCTTTGACCCCCGCTTCGCCCTAGTTCCTTGATTGAGCCCTCAATGTCTCTCTGTTTGTCACATTTAACCAGCGATAGCGACGTGATTCCACACCACAAAGGATCCCCGGCGTTTTGCCGTGTGTAGATTTGGGGCAAAGGTCATCAAGATTTCATTTTCCGTCACGATACGGGGGCCGTCGGAGTGGAAACGTGCTCAGTCTTGAAGAGTCCAAGTTGTTGGCATGCGAGAGAGAAAAAGAAAGGTCTACTGAGATAGTATCATTCACTCCTGGCATGGGGAGGCATGCGAAAAGTGGGTGGCACGTCCCGAGTTGCCTGTACACAGCCTGCTGATCCATGACTGACTCTGCCAACCAGAAAACACTTCGTTCTCGCACCACACGCTACAGAGAATTTGCTTCTCTGCGAGACATAGCCCCTCACAGCAGTACCAATCCGCTGACCATGAGGCCGGCGTTTGAGGCTCAGGCTCTAAACTCTACCATCTACCATACATGATGAATCTACAAATGAAACCTTCCCACGATGCGTGCGGTGGTTGTTCTTGAGCCAACGTGTGCACCCAACCATTCGACGGGGCCCACCAACCGCAAAAGTGGGCAACGAGACTGACTACGAGCTGAGGCCTGGATATCCGAATCATCCCGGGAGCAAGCAGACTCTCTCTGTACTTTGTGAATCGGCGCCGCACCATGGATGTCAGGGGGGCAAACTCGTGTGTGACGATTTCCCACGGAAGAGCTACAGCAACGAACGGCGGCTACAGACTGGGCGACAGACGCCGAGCATTTCTTCTGCCTTGCAAAGTCGAGGAATGCTCAAACCTCCAAAAAATACTAATACCACCGACAGCACCGTCCTTCTCTGCCACCAATTAACCCATTTACCATGTCATATTGCACAAACGCCCAAAAACCTTGACAAGAAAATACCACCTTCCACACCTTTCGTCGCGAAAAGGTGTGACTTTGCAAACCTTACGCGCGAGAACTTAAGGGGCCCCAGCGAGCACAAACACGAAAATAGAGACGAGCGTAGGCGGTGACCAGGTTCGTTTTCCCGGATAACCACACCCCCTCCCTAACGCAACAAAATTGTGTGTTGGGTGTGAGAAAACTCCCCAACACCTCCGGCACCGAGCCGGCTAGACGGAGCGAAACCCTTACGCCATCCAGCTAGGTTTCCTGAAGTTCTGTCCGGAGTAGACGGCCTTGTCGCCGAGCTCTTCCTCGATCCGCAAAAGCTTCATTAGGAAGGGGTTGGGGTGGGGGTGACCAGATAGTCAAGGCTGGGGTCAGATAAAACAAAACCACAGTAATGCCACCCGTTGTTTTCCCTTCTCGACGAAAAGGATCACGTCGAACGCAAGTATGAGCCATACGGGTACAGCTTCAATATCCACGTTCTATGGAGAGGCAACCGCAGGGGAACGAGTGAGATTAAGATTCCAACCTCTCTGCAACCGGGTACACAAAGTCCACGCGAAATTGGCGCGGATAAGCACCGAGACGTCTGAAGGGAAAAGCGCACGGGTTCGCAGTGGATCGGCCAGGACAACCCTGAAGACCCAAGACATAGGTGGTGAACCCAACGAACCGTACAGGAATCGAGCTCGTCCGGTCCGCGCACGAAACAAACAGCGACGGCTCAAACGACGGCAACAGCAAGACAGCAGTTGCAGGACTGCCGCTGTCGTTGGACCTTTTGGGCTTGGCTTAAACATGAGTCAGCACCACCACCACCAAACATCACCGACAGCAATCAACCTGCTTGTACTTGGCTTGGCTTACAACACAGTCAGCACTACCACAACCACCCCACGACCACAAACACCACCAACAGCAACCAACCTGGTTGTGCTTGGCTCGGCTTAAACATTGCCAGCACTACATATGCATACCACCACCAACCGCAACAAAAACAAACCTGGTTGTACTTGGCGAGGCGCTCCGACCGGCAAGGGGCCCCCGTCTTGATCTGACCCGTGCACAGGCCCACCGCCAGGTCGGCGATGTAGTTGTCCTCCGTCTCCCCGGACCGGTGCGAGGTCATCACCCCCCAGCCGTTTTCCTTGGCAAGCTTGACGGCGGCGATAGACTCGGACACGGATCCGATCTGGTTCACCTGTTGTGCGGGTACGAGAACGGCGACGGAGGTTCGGAGCGAGGACAATAACAGGCGGAGATAGCGGGAGAATGAGACGGGGGAACGAGATGGGGAACGAGAGAAAAAAGAGGGAGAGAGAGGGAGAGAGAGACGGAGGTAGCAGCGGAGGACGTGTATCAGGTACACGTTTGCTGTGACAGTTCACGAGAGAATGTGACCCGGCGAAATTCGCCCTGAGTGAAAGCGGACCATGTTGCCCAGTGCACGAGAGGGACAACTAGGTCTGCACACAATCTACGTAACACCGTCGCTACGCTTCCTTGCATCCCGCTTACGTCCCATGTCCTCTCGAGCAACCGGTCTAGCACACCAATGAAAATAACGTCACGATCATTTCGCGGTTAATGTCGACACCGTGCACTCTCCGTGCCAACCTTTCAATCGACCATCGAAAAAGTACCCACGAAAATCGCCTTAACAGCGGTGAAAAGCGAAAGAGGGTTGCGTACCTTAGTCGATTTTCCACCATTCTCAAGACAACAACGCGGTAGGTATGTAGCAAGCAGCGGATCAACCCGACAACCAACGACAACAAAACGGCGATGACGCCAAAACAGCGATCACAATAATATTGCAATACAACGGCATGTGTTCCAGGCAGCACCTTAAGGAGGAGGGCGTTGCAGGCACCCTCGTCGGCGGCCCTCTTGATCCGCTTGATGTTCGTCACCGTCAAGTCATCACCCACAGTCTGGATCTTGTCCTCCACGCTACCCGTGAAGTCGATCCACCCTGCCCAGTCGTCCTTTGACAAGAGCAAAAAAAGCGAAAAACAATAAAGAGATCGTTTCTTTGGTTTCCGAGAAAGGAAGAAGGAAGCAGCGACTGCTAGCCGGAGGGAGACAGCGGGGGGTGAGTCGTCGTAGGTGGCGCATTTCAATAACGAAACACGAGAATGAAAAAAAACGGGATGAAACCACGGGTGGGTTAGATTAATTCCCGGCAGCAGCATTCGGAGGTTGCAATCTAGGACGAAAAGGAAGAAGAAACGTCCAGCCTGGTCAAAGGGTCATGTTAAGTAGGCGGATGTTTCCTGCAACCAAAATAAGTCAAGGCTGACCACGACGACGACATCACGACCACCAACAGCAACAGAACTCGTACGCAACGTCATCTTCAAGACGTTGCATTGTGGTGCTTCGTTAAAAAAAAAAAAAAAAAATAGCCGAACCTGGTCAAACGCGTCTTCGATGGACACGATCGGGAAGTCCTCGGTCATCTTGGTGTAGTAGTCTCCCAGCTGCTTGGCGGTCAGCTTCTCATCGCCCGTGTTGGTGTCCTTGTTCTGCGAACATACACAGGGAGAGGGCGGAACCAGGGGGGAGAGGAAGGTACTTCGTGTGATGGGAGGTATAAAGAAACCGAGGTAAAAAAAATGAAAAGAACAGTGTGACAAAATGGTGGGCGTGGGTTTGATCTCTATTCCGGCGCCAGTCTCTTGTACACCAGCAGGTGTCACGCAGGAGGAAGGCCAACACTGGACATTGTATCATTTCTTTCACCACCGTTTCCCCCTGCGGTGCTCGACCCTCAGTTTTAAACGCGATAAAAGCAGGGTTGAGGGGTTCTTTGCCTCACTTTGGTGTTTGCTATGCACTTTCCAAGCGTACGTCACGAATTTTCTACGCCAGAAAAACTCTATAGGTACAGTTGAACCGGGACGACTGGTCTATGTACATCTATCACCACAGCAAAAACAAATGAACCATACCTTAGCATGCAATAGCTCTACCGCAAAGAGCAACCGCGACGGTCAAGTTGAGTCGCACAGTCAAAGAGTACAGTAGTTAAAAAATCTTCGCGTTCGACCAATCTGATCTATTGTACCCCCCCCCCCCCCCCCCCAATATGCCCCAAATATATGGAAGGGAAGAATGGTTTTTAATTTGTTTAAAAAAAGATACCACA
>FN647684.1:322334-346733 GCA_000310025.1 Ectocarpus siliculosus
GGGGGGGGGTGGCGTTTTGGGGGGATAAAAAGGTTTTAAAAAAGGGGGAAATTAAATTGTTTGGGAAAAAAAAAAAGGGGAAAAATTTTTTGGCCCCCTTTTGAAAAAATAAAAAAAAAGATTTGCCCTTTGTTTTTTGTTTTTTTGGAAAAAATTTTTTTTTTTTTGGGGGCCCGCTTTTAATTTTTTTTCCCCTTTAAGGCTCAAAAGCAAAAGTTTACCCCCCCCCCCCCCCCCCCCCCCCCGCCTCTCCATGCCCAGGATACAGATACCACGTAACATAAGCAAAGCAACATACATACAGCAGTACCGTGACAACCCAACACACCTTGAAGTCGAGGTCGTACATGCTGTCGCTCGTGTGGAACTCCGACGAGGCCACGTCCATGCCGATCACCACCTGTTATTCGCCCACGTCGTATATTATTTTCGGGATGAAGAGGACCGGGCGTACAAAGGTGTTTTCGTGTTAAAAGAGCCTGACACCACAAGTATTGGCTCCCCGGATACGATGCTGGAGAAGCGAGGGTGTAGATGGATACTGACGGGTAATGATGGGAGGCAAGCTCCTGGCGTTTGAATGCAGTCGTGACGCGAAAGTTTGGACATCGGTGACATGATCAACACGAACAAGCCGTGATCAAGTCGAGGACATCATCATGAGGGTGCATCGCGGAAACGAGGCGGCGACAAACCCACCAAAACCAACCAATAGTTCCTCATCGATCTCTATTAATTCATATTTCAGACTGACGACAAAAATATTGGGGGCTCCGACCAATCATCTCATTCAATTCGCTACCCCCAACAACCGTCTCTGGCTACTGTATCTTGTATTCTTGTTTTATGTGGCACCTTTCCAGTGTGCCCCGCCTTTTCCATGGCCGTCATGAGCAACTCGCACCCCTCGCGGTTGTTCTTGATGTTGGGCGCGAAGCCGCCCTCGTCGCCCACGTTGCACGCGTCGGTGCCGTACTTGGCCTTGATGACGGACTTGAGGGCGTGGTACACCTAAATTTCGCATGATGCACATCAGAGTGAAGAAACCAGCAGAGGAGAGCAAGGGAAACAAATGGAAAAAAAAAAGACGACGGCCATGCATCTAAAAACATGCGATCGCCTCATTCATCGTGGGACCGAATCCCCGACCTTGGAATTGGCCTCCATCACAAGCCAACGGGATAAAAGCGAACAACCTCCGTTTTGTTCTACAAGAACCCTACACTAGCTAGGTCGACCCGCAGAGACATGTACGATGGCGTTATTCCACACGGCACTCCTACCGCATTACCGACCCATGTCGTTTAGTCGTTCATCCCGTTTAGTTCGATAACCGCAATGCACACGGTCAAACAGGCCCGGCAGCGCCACGGGCGTCGCGGGACTCCCACCAAACCACAAGGCACGACCAGTACCATACCATACATACCTCGGCGCCGATCTGCATGGCCTCGGCGAAGGTCGCCGCGCCCGTGGGGAGGATCATGAACTCCTGGAAGGCCAGGCCGTTGCCGGCGTGCTCCCCGCCGTTGATGACGTTGAAGGCGGGCACCGGCATCTCGAGCTTGTCGTTGCCGGCCAGGTCGGCGAAGTGCTGAAAAATGTGGCGGGTGTGCGGATCGAAGAAACAGAAATAGTTTCAGACGGCGACAACGAAACTGCATGACGAACAGGTGTGACTCTTGTCTGCGCAAATGTACGCGCTCGGTCTAGAACAGAATAAAAGAAGTTCACCCAGAAAAACTTCAAGAACAGCGTTTCAATGATAGAAATCGTGGTTCGATCGGCTGAATCCAAACGAGTCAAAGACTGAAATCGGAAATCACGGAGGGATTGGAAAATTACCGGACTACCGGGTACCTGTCACGGGCATATGCCCTACAACACCACTGATTTGACATCTAGCAAGAGGGGAGAATCAAGAAATCTTGAATCTCACAACAAGCACACCTGGTACAGAGGGACGCCCTTCGATGCCGCCCCGGCCTTAGCCGCCGCGAGAGACACGCCGAGGATGGCGTTGGCGCCCATGTTGGTCTTGTTGTCCGTCCCGTCCTCCTTGAGCATGGCCTGCCAGGACGGAGCGCAATGACACGAGCGGTTAGCAGCAGAGGAGGAGGAGGAGGTGGAGGAGGAGGAAGAGGAGGAGAGGTGCGAAACGAACAGGGGTTGAGAAGATTGTACTAGCCCACTCATCGAGTTTTGGTGTGTAGGGGTGGCTGGCGGATGGCTTGTTGAGGACCCGTGGGAGAAAGAGGGGACAGGCCCGAAAAGACGGCAGAAACGGGATGTTTCATGTCTATTGTGGTAACCCACTAACACCAGAACAACAACATCACCGACACGTACACACATGTGGAGGCTGAACGATGGGGCGGGTTGAAGAAAGGCAGGAGAACACGCGTTCTACGTTGGTTACTTGTTCACGAGGTTATGGGACCATCCACCACGTAGAAAAGAGAGGGTGGGGTTCATACTTCCCGGGCCGAATAAAGCGGTCCTATCAAGACAAACCTGACCCTGATCACGTGCTTATCAAGTACGGCGAGGTAGCCAGCACCACCACTCTCATGAGAAAGAGCCATCCAGCCAATCAGAGGCGACTACACATGGAAAAAACGATCGTTATGATAAAAGGTAGCTAAAAACAATTGGCTCATCCTTTCGAGTAGACAAGCGTGTGCCCAGTCCACCCTCTCCGGCCGCTGTCTACTCACGTCGTCGATCGCCTGCTGTTCGGTGGGGTCCATCCCGACCACCATGGGGCCGAGGACCTCGTTGACGTTTTTGACGGCCTTCAGTACGCCCTTGCCGCTGTAGCGGGCACCGCCGTCACGGAGCTCGCACGCCTGGGGCGCACAGTGGCCAGGGAGCGGGTATAGTGTTGTTGTTGTTGTTGTTGTTGTTGTTGCCTTCACATCTTATCCAGTACCTTTACCTTTCCGTACTCATGTAACATACTAAATGTAACAGTGTGTCACGAAAAACAGCTGCGGCCGTGCGTGTGGAAGTAAACGAGGGCAACGGAGCTTGTGTAGCCGTTGCCCGTGCCGGTGAGATGCTAGTATTCAAGGGGTCCGTATTGGGGGATTTGCACACCCTTCGTTGGAAGGCTGCAGACAGGGCTTGAGTGTTGCTTTGGGTCTTGTGTGCCCATGGTCATCAGGCTTTTATTGAATATGATAATTATATTGTTGTTTGCTGCTTAAAAAGCATTTGTCAATTTGTTTCAAATGCCCTACCTGTTCTCACATGCAGGTAACCAAAAAAAAATTGTTCAACATCAACCTGTTGGGAGTCTTGGAGTTTCGCGAGCAGCGAAAGGCCGCCCCGGATGCGAAGCTCATCTGCCTGATGCTCCACGTTCGCGGGCGCTTGAAATGCCAGTGCTAGCTTCTCTTTGCTCTCTCTGGGGATGGTGGCTCAACCATAACTGATTTCAAATGTGTAGAGCCATGGGGCGGATATGAAAAGCTTCAACACTTCGGTGTTGGGGGCGTGAGCAAGGCACGGAATAGTTCAACCCCACGTTGCCGTCAAGTGATGGTTGACAAGACCCATCTAAATATTCTTGCTAATAACAACTCGGCAATTCTCATCTCTTCCACAGACAAGAAGAGTTCGGGATAGAAAAGCAATGGATCTATCTTCCCGTACACAGCGGGAGGCTACGCGGCTAGTGTATCCACTAGACACGCTGCTGACCTCGTGCACGCCCGTAGAAGCGCCGCTGGGCACCGAGGCCCTGAACATGCCGTCCTCCGTGTACATGTCCACCTCCACCGTGGGGTTCCCGCGGGAGTCGATGATCTCGCGCCCCACCACCTTCGAGATGGCCGACTGTGTTTTCGTGCCGGTTAGAATGGATGGATGGGTCAGTGCTGTGTGGAGTCGCGTGGCCAAGAAAATCTCGGAGTACGCGGGCGGGCGTCCATCGGCACAGCAGTCTTGTGGGCTTTGTTATCCGTTGGTTTCTCCTCGACTATTTACAACATGGGGCGGGAGGACCAACTATATACTATAGAGTGACGCCCGTGGTGGTCATTCTTTCAGGAAAATTATATGATGTGGTCAGCCTACGTATGAATTCCGAGTAACCTCGATCACGTTTCAAGGGGGGTTATAAGTACAGAAGCAGCCGCCTGAATGCGTGACGCAAGGATGATGTGGCGAAGCGCTCCTATCGCGTGGGCGGTGAATGCCACAACCAAGCTTCCTCGTCAGCCCGAAAACAAAAGGGTTATCCATCTCGGCCCGCCTTTTAGGGCCGAGATGTCTGTCTCCACATAATCACGAGCTGGGCTCAACTACAGAACAATAGTTATACCATAGGTATTTAGTAATAATTAGTCGAAAATGTAATGTTCAACATTGTGAACATTGGATGCACGTTTCGCTCCTCTCATTTGGCATTCTATTGCCACATGTTGTACATGACCGCGGGAACCACGTGGCTAAAGGCAAAGCTCCTGGTCGTTTTTTTTCGATCCGGCCCTACATGAAGGTGGATTCAGGTCTCAAAGGGCGTACATGACCCTCGGCAAGCAATGTTCACGCGCATAGCAGTCGGTGATCCGCGCTAGCGTGGTGTATTTGCATCACGATCGCAACGAAGTCTGCGAAGAAGAGCAAAACATGTGAGTGCCTCTTGGTGCCTGCTGCTGCTCTCCCCTCACCATGGACATGCCGTTGGCGACGGGACCGGCCCCAGCTACACGACCACCCATGAAGGGCGTGGCCACGAAGGCATCAGACACGCTGAGTCCTGTCAAAGCATGCGAGAGAGATGCGCAACAGCAGTAGGAACGGCTGTCACAAGCAAGTGCAACTATGTACTAATACTGTTGTAAGGCAATGTCCCTCTCTTTTTGCTAACCCAGCCGTTGTGTGTGTGCGGCCATCGGAGCGTGTGTAATCTGAAAAGCCAATAGAACATTGAAACATCAACTAGAAAGCTTGGCTGCATCGAGCAAGGACGTCGCGCAGTCGGTCGGCGCGCTACGGCCGAAGCAGCAATGCATACCCGATGCCGAGAATGCTCGGGTGTGAGACCAATCCTTACACAGAAACCTCTTTGGAGCTGCTGTGCTCTGTGGGGTGGAGCTGGCTTCCGTGAACTGCGGCAACAAGACAACTGACACGTGTACCAGGAGCACCAAATGCAACTGCATTGCTCACCTGCCACAGCCACGGCCACCAGAGCACACCGAGAGTACATGGTCAGGGAAGGATGTGTGGAGGAGGTGCGCGTGGTGGGTAAAAATGGGTCCTCTTTGGGAACGGACGGTGTTGTGGGTGCATTGGGCATGGCGCATGGCGCAAAAAAGGCGGGGGGTTTACGATGCCAAACGCGGGGAATTATTACAGTGAAACCGTCAAACAACATCAACTTGCGTTTCGATGTTCGACTTCACGTTCAAGAACGACCACACATGAAGACCATTGCGAGCGCCCAGTGTAGTGTGCGTGGCAGGTTCTGGGGATATGAACTCGATCATTGTGCTTGATAAAAGGTTGCGATAGTCTCTCGTGTCCTTGACCAGCAACTCTAACGCTGAAACCACCTGCCGTGGCAGCTGTGTCGTCGGGGACGGTGTCTCGTCGCCACGTTGCGACACACACACACACATACCGCCACACCACACGCCACCGTCATGGTGACAGACACGCAATGCCATGATGTCAGGCGCGGCGTGGGCGGTGCGAGGGCCTTACCCCCTTCACTGCAAAGTGTACGCCCAAAGCTTTTCCGGAGGGCTAGTCTGACCTCGTGGGGAAAGGACAACTTAACCATGACCAGAGCCGCGGCGGTCAACGTGAAAGAACTCATGCTCACAGTGCAGCAGCAGAAGGTGAGGCAAAAAAACTCTCACCTCTTGCCTGTTTTGCTATTTATTTTCCCTTAATTTTGGACCCCAGAAATGGATGATGCTGAGCGTCTGTAGACAGGGAAACATGTAGATTTCAAGAGGATATAACTAACGCATTGCCTGTGTGTGCTTCTTATACTGCTGTCGCCCCGCCTACAGAGTAAGCACAAGAGCCGAGCGGGAGAACACAGAGGGATCTTGTTCCGAATATCTTGCGATGATTAAGAAATAGGGCACATACTTGTAGCAGGATGGAATTCTTGTACAGCCCCCGATCCAAACTCTTCATCGCAGGCCATACATAGAGAGGATGGAACAAGCTGCGAGTGGCGGTTTACTATTCAACTTTGTGATGACCAATAAATAATAACGATTGAGGAAATTCCAGTACAACTACATGTACAGTACTATGACACACGGTGTCCATTGGAACTTACAAACTCCTTCAGAATACCCTGGTGTACCTTCCAATGAGTACTGAAGAAGTAGCAAGCAGGATGCAGCATCGGTATTCCGGTGTAGTTTCCACTTGCGGGCCACATCACCCAATGTGGGGCCCTCTGACTTTTGCTCGGGCGTGCAACTTTCTCCGTCGTTTTTTTATTTAATCGGTGTCTTCACGTTCCGCCGAAAAAAGTATGAAGATCGAGACAAGGCTGCCCAGCGTGAGATTTCGATGAAAGAGAGCGATGAGGGCCAACAGTCGATACGTCGAAGAGATGAGAGGAGGTCGAGATGGCTCCTTCGCTCTACCGTTAGGAGAGAATTCCTTCAGAACTGGGAGAGGTGAGCCGCACACCGCTCGCGGGAAATACGATTTTGAGGTTTAGGTGATGGCAGAAGCTCACCATTACTGCATACACGGTATACTGACACGAAAGCAATTATTTTCGACCGTCTACCGAAAGACGACCTTTGAGGTTGCTACTTTCATACTACTTGGGATTGTGGGTTAGAGTTATTGGCAATCTTCACTCGGCTTTATTCTTTATTCTCCTTGCCTCAAAATCCTGCAGGGAAGGCCGGGCAAAATGGAATTCAAATCAAGCTTCGTTGTGTCGCTACGAGCGGCGACTGCTGAACTACGAGCTGGCAGTCAAGGCGACAACGGCAGCACGGAAACGCATTTCTCGCAATCGCCATTCTAACGACGAGGCCGACGGCATCCGATGGTTCGAGCACAACTTAGACAGGCTAGGCTTAGACCCCGGGGGCGGTAGCGTTGACGGTGGCGGAGGAGCCGGCGCTCTCTCGCCCGACAAGGAGACGCCAGCGTCTTTCCGTTCGAGGCTCGTGCGCGCAGTACTCGACCAAAATTTCGTTCCGAGCAGTAACGCTGAGGCCATGGCCGAGCTCCGTTTCCGAGGCGTTACAGGACGCCGGGGTCGCAAAGAGCGCGAGGATCGCCGGGTAAAGACGGAGGTGGACCAGCGACGCGCCACGGCAGAAACGGATGCAAAGCGCCGCGCAGAAAAACACCTGAAAGAAATGCTGGACAAGGGGCGCGAGCGCCAGGAAGCCGCCGCAGCTTGCTGGGGGGAGAGGCGAAACCTTGAACGGAAAGCAATCGCCGACAAGAGGAGATTCGCCGAAATGGCGGCTGCGCAGGAAGACGCGTTCGAGACCGCTTTCAACGCACGAGCAGACTGCACTCGTCAGAGCTACGAGGAGAGAAGTGCCGAACGAATGGCGAACAACGAAGCGCTCCGCATCAGAGTACAACAAACTCGCACCGAAAAACGGCGCCGGGCAGAGACGATGTGCGCGGAAATCGTGCACAAGATGTCGGATCTCGCGGTGGTTTCGTCAGAATTGCGTGCGAGTCGCGGCGGAGTTCCACTGCCTCCGACGGCTTGGGCTCACCTTAAACGCCGGTTCTGTTCTCCCGAGCCCTTTTTTGTAGACTCCACCCCGCCCGAGCCCACGCCAGAACCTCGTGACCCTGTTTTGGATGCGAAGGCCTTCCTTGAGAGTCAGAACTTAGATCGCTGTGAGGGGCTATGGCGATTGCGAGAGGACGTACCAGCAGAACTCTTTGGCGCCCCCTCCCCGCTAGCTAAGGCATTGGGCGTTGCAAGGGGCCTGGTGGAAGCTTCGGGAAGCACACCGCGAGAGGCTCCCAATTACGGTCGCAACAGTCGTTCTGGCGACGACAAGGCCACGAGGCCGGATGTGAGGCTGGTGCTACTCAGTCGAAGGGATGGACTGTTTGACCTGGCAGCCGAGCTTGGCCAATGGGTAGGTGTGTACGTGTGTAGTATGGAAACCGCCCTGGAATGCGCCATGGAAGTGGGCGCGGAGGCGGCCGCATCGGACGACAAGGGTGGGAAGAGCCGGAAGGGGAGCATTTCGGGTAGAAAAAGCAGCGTCGGGGGTGAGAACTCCGGAGAAAATGCGCCGGGGGTAGACGCTGAGACGGCAGCAGAAGAAGCCGAAAAGGCGACCGCCCGGAGATGCTTCCACCCGGACGCAACAGACGAAGATACCGCCGCGTTCAAAGCGGCAGCGATGGCGTATCATGCGCTGCGGACGCACCCGAAGAAGGCTTCGGCACCCGTTCCTCTAGCGACAACGACCGATCTCCTGGTGAAGCACTTATCGTGCCGCGCGCCGAGCGGGCGCGGATGGATTCTCGTCGGTTATCCCACTACTCTCCTCGAGTCGAAGTTGCTCGAGAACGCTCTGAGCAGCTACACAGACGATGAGGTAGCGGCAGAGCTTGGGACGGCTGGTAAGGCATCGAAATCCGACGCGAAGACAAAAAAAATGAGCCTAGCGCTTCAACAACAGGAGGAACCACCACGCGCCCTTCCGCGATCGGGGTTAGACGCAGTCTTGAGTCTGGCCGAGCCGTGCTTGTCCTCGCCACGTGTAGGGGCCCTACCACAAGATTCTGTGGCTGGGATCCAGGGAGATGCAGAGGCAAATGCACCGAACGAGGACTTGGCTGCTGCGTCAACAACGGACGAGGCCGACGGAAATGGTGGCGGCCAGGACGAGGAAGATGTCGAGCGCAGCAAATGCTTGGCAGAGAGACGCGCGCAGATCGCGTGGTTGCAAGGCTTCGAGGGCGGCCATCTTTCGTGCGACGTGCCAAACGAGGCCAACAACGAACGACTTCTCGAGACTCTGTTTTTGCTCGTGAACATTGCGCAAAACCGGAAGGTGAGACTTTTGAGCCGTCATGTCACCAACACACCTTTCTGTCGCGGTTTGACCAGGCTCGCGAGAGTAGCCGGAGGTGTACTGATGATGTTCTCCTCCAGTTGCATGCCCCTTTGAGAGATGTGATCGTCGGTGTGTTTGTGTCGCACACCTCATGCAATCCCTTGTTCCAAGAAGAATGACAACATTGAGAGCGCTCGAGCTCTAGCATCCTTTCGCTCAACTTCTTATTAGACCTGTCGTGTTCAGCAATAGCAGGTAAAGCTTCAGTACCCATGTTCGTCCAAGCTCTCGCCCATGGTGTGTGTGTGTGTGTGTGTTTTCTTACTTGCATCGACCGTGCTAACCGGCTGACAAATGAAATGATGTCAGTCTTACTGGAGTGTCTGCGTGTTGTTCGTACCGCTCTCTTGTACAGGACGAGCACGAATTCTGGCAAAAAGAACCGGCGTTATCTCGAAGAAACTCGGAAGTTGAGGCCACCCAGGCACTGGAAGGTGGTGGCTCCTCTGAACCCCCTAGCGACACCAAATCGCATTCTACCATTGCGATGGTCACCGACCGACCTTCGCCGCTGGCGGTTCCGCTTTCGGCATCCGTCGAAAGGTTACGTCGGGAACGGCGGGGAAATATGTCTCAAAGCACTAGAATTCAGCTCGAGGCTTTGATGGGAGACCGAGAGCTGGACTTGGAAGGCGTGCGATCGGCAGTCTCCCAGGCGAGCGTTCTGGCAGCAGATACTACGGAAGGTGCTTGCTCGCCGCAGCAGACAGCGCTACGAAAACTAGAGGCCGAAAGTCCGGCACCCTCGGTGATCGACTGGGCCTCAACCGCTGAGTTCTCGTTTTCGAAGGAGCTAAGAAACCCCGACGATCGGTGGGCAACCGCATGCCTTCGGCTCGAAGCACAGATGGCGGGCTGGCTGGCGCGAAGGAGGGATGCTCTCGAAGCAATGCAGAGCAGGCGCAGCAGAGGTGACCGTGCGACGAGGGACAGTAGGGACGACCAGTCGATCACTGCCTCCGTCCCGCCGGCGGAAGGGGATTGCGTGTGGGAGGCGCTCGAAGCCTTCCAACTCGAGGCGGGCGACGTGGTGGACGACCGTCATTCCTCGGCAGAGACAATTGTGGGACAGATCGACGGCGAAGCCGACCGCAAAGTTCGCGCTTGGATCGGCGACGTCGCAAGCGCCGCTACTGACCTTTGTGCGGCGGAGCGAGCCACGTACCTTGAGACTGTAGACACCCTTTGCGTCTTCGATCGGCTGTTCGGCCTTGAAGAAGACCCAAACGACAACACTAGCAGTGCACAAACAATTCGGGAGGCAACATACGCAGCAGCGGACGCCCTCGTCGAAGAGGTGACAAAGGCTAGGCGACGTTTCGCAGCAGTGGGGAGCTGTCTTGAAGGAGAAGTCTCAAGAGCGTTGGAACAGGTATACCAGCGTATTGGAACGACTTCGCCTGCCCACGGGCCCAGTCAGGAGCCCGTAACTCTCCTAAATGCTGGTTGCGAAACCCGGCAAGAAAATCCACTTCCCCAAGCGATCGAAGGCGTTGAAGAGTTTTCCAGTTCGGCGGGGCAAAGCAGTGACTGGACCGCTACAAACGATACGCCGACAAAGAGGAAAGCAGAAACAAGCGTGACTATCGAAGAATGCGGAGAAAGCAGGGCAAGCGAAGCCTTGAAGGCAGCCATTTGGCGGTGCCGACAAACGTATATCTGCCGACTGAGAGGGGTGGTTATGCGCCTCTTGAGGGCAGTTGGGGATTGCGAGGCCAAAGTTTTGTCCATGCGACTAGCGTTGAGGCGCCTGAAGCGCCGCCGCGTGCAGCTGGAACACGAGGGCATCAGCGCGGCAACCGCCACGGTGCGGCGGGCTCTTCAAGAATGTGACCATGTCATTCTCGCAGATATGCTGGAAAACGGCATTCCGGTAGGTCAACATTGCACCTACGTTCACGAAGTTTCGCCTGTGTGCGCCGTTAGCGGTTGATTCCTGTGGGCTCCGCGAGGCCCAGTGGACACAGGCACAGCAGTTAGCGTTCGAGAATGCCTCCATACTTGGTGTTCTAATGTTGTACATGCAGCACCACAATAATAGTGGAGATCCTGAGACAGCTCTACGAGCGGCGTGTCTAGCGAGAAGAACAACTGGATGCACGATGCAGACCCCCAAAACTGGTACCACGAGGCAATGGTGCTACATGTAGGCCTGGGCCCTGTCTGCGTGAGTACCACTCACTCTCAATTTTCCAACGAAAACAACCGATCGCCAAATCCTCGTTGGTCCTCCCCTGTCGCAACATGTGTGGTAACTTCGAACGTCAATTTTTACAGCTTTGGATAGAGGACGATGAAACATTTGCCGCCGACCCTTTCGTGGCACTCCCGTGGGGGATGAACGGCCTTGGGTTACCTTGCATCGCAAGCCTCGCCGACTCTCTGCAGCGCAGTCTCTCGGGGGCAGAGGGTGTTCCTGGGAGCAATACTGTTATGGCGGTGGCGGATCTATCGCGTGCTGTGAGAGCTTGGTTGCACTCGAAAATAACCGAACGCAACAGGGAAGGGATAATGTCGGATATTCCTCGAGCGTGGATCAGCTCAGGCAACGGGTATATCGACACGCTCTGCGGTGCGACCGCCGACGGCATGGACGACGTGTCATGGAGAAGGTGAGGGAGACTTCATCAGAATACGCAGCGCCGGATCTCGTAAGCCTGGGGTTAGGAGAGGGCGAGGGATGGACAGGGGTGCCACGTACAGCCTTTGCTTATTCTGACTTGCAGTTGCTAGGTGTGGATTTAGATTAAACCTCACCTTCGCGGTGCATGGACTACTCCAAGGCATTAAACACCCGCCCCCCGTCGGAGGACGCTCGCCGTACAAGACGAAACTCCGCGTCATTCAGACCACCCCTTCTGCTCTGCCTTTCCCGGTGCACGAAACCTCTAGGTTGATACACTGCCTTCTTCTCGGGCACGTTCGGTCCCTTCCAACCCTCGACGACCTCATCTCCTTACGAAACGCGTTGTGTCTGAAGGCCTCAACCGTCTCACAAACATCGGTGGGGATCGGACCGGCAGCGGATGCTGCTTCTCCTGATGTGCGTTCCTCTACGACACAGATGCCAACCTTGAGGATCGCTCAAAGACATTTTGTTGGAACACCACTGTGGTTTGAGCAGCAGAGGGACGAGGTGAAGCACGGAGAGGAGCGAGCCGACAGGGATGCGTCGCAGTTGATCAGAAAGGTGTACTCGCAAGTGTGGGGGGGGGACGACGGGCGGGTGGATGGGATGGACCTGTTACTGACCCTGTGCGCAGTGCCGAACGCTGGTGCAGGAGGGGATGTTTCTCTAGGGGAGGATGAAGAGGGCGTTTGGGATACTGGTGAGGTTCAGGCGTTGTTGTTGTAAAGAAGAAAGCTAGAAGAATTGAAGCACCAATTTTGGTGTACCGAGTTAACAAGAGTGACGTCCGCGTAGCCTCGTTATCGTCCGATAGGTACGTTGCGATTGTAAACTACTCCACAGTTGTACTAGGATCAGATTTTCATGTGTAACCGCGTTGCCATCCCACCACCGACACCTACATGTCACGCTGCCCTTGGCCTCTGGTACACTTTTATCGCAGGGATCCCGTTTTCCGCAGGGCTCTTTCGAGCCTTTTTCATGCTTGCCGAGACCTCGTCTTCGGGACCACACAACGACACAATCGTTGCCAACAGCAACCGAGAGGTTGCTTCCGCCGGCACGGTCGCTTCCCGTGTGGCAGCTCCGTCCTCGTCCGCTGGTAACATGCAGGACGTGGCCGCTGGAGCTACGGGTATTATGTCGTCGTTCCGACGCGACGGTGTCTTCCCGCGTGTATCGTTGCCGCATCTAAGAGCCATCCTTGGGCATGGGAGCAGAATGACGCCAGCCGACGTGTCCAGTGTTTGTGAGCTTGTTGCGAAAAGGGAGCAAGCAAGGCGACATCAAGACGAAAAGCAAGGGCATGGAGTTAAGCAGGACACAGCAGCAGAGGTGGTTGTGGGTACTGAAGAAGCCACCGGTGCTGAGAATGAACCCTCCGTGGCCAGACAAATCATGGGCACAGGCGCGGAGACCGCAGGCGCCACCGAGGAAGATTGTGACGTTGCGCCTGACACGACAGCCACTGGTGACCCCGGCGGAGGACGTGGTATTGCTGTCCGGCAGAAAGAACCGCCGCTGACCGTTTCGTTTGACGTCGTGTCCGAGTGTGAGGTCGTCCGCGACTGGGTACGCAAAGGCGCGTACACCCTTCCCACGTTCGGTGTTCTTTCTGGACGAGGACAAGGCACGGTAAACATGCTTGGCAAGACCTCGCATTCTTTTGGAGAAAGCATCGGAGAGAGCCAATAGAGGGCTCAAATGGTGTGACGGTGTGCGTTCCTTTCAAACTTTGTCAAGATTTTCCAACTCAAAAAACAAATGGCGGTAGGCACAGTCGTCTTGGCCGCCGGAGTAAAACACGATGAACACTGTACAAAGGGAAGCTTCTTCAGGCTTGAATTTTGTCTGGAAGCTTGCTTGTGACGCAGATTCCGAGTTTAGGAATGGGATCTATTTCCTTTTTTTTTGGGGGGGGGGTCCTTTTACCTTGGCCTTAGTATGGTGCTGTTTATCTTCTTTTCTGGAATTTTTTGGCGGAATTCCTTCTTGGCGATTGGTGCGACCTACTCTAGGTCTTCAGTCTATTTCAAGGTGTTTGTTACTACAGCATACTTCGTATGTCTCATTGAATAGCTGGTGACCATGGACATTAGTTAGGCTCGCACAACAGCGGAAGCTTTCAGTATGGTCCTCCGGGTGGCGACGATGCGTCAAGGGGGCAAGGAAATCAACGCTATTTAATGGTGGGAACTCCATAGATTTGGACGAAGATTTATCTCTGCTAGAAGATAAAACTATTATTTTAGCGGCGATAAAGCGTCTGCCCTTTGTCCGGTCTGCCAAATAGCCGCCTCAAAATCCCACAACGTTTGGCGTAGTCTTCTCAACCGTCCCTCCGTGTCTTCGGACCGGACGGTGTGGTAGTCAGCGTTTTCTCAGGAACTGTTTGCACTTTGTATGTCATCGCCATCTGCTGTCATGATGGTGTTCGCGTCGAGAAACGAGTTCACCTCTTTACTACTTGCAGTAGAGACATGCTCCACGAGCCGACAGCATTTCCGTTGGTACAGTCCATACTTGGGGCGTCTTCACTTTTCAAGCCACCGACTGCCAAGCGAGGTGGAGTAGTCGTTCTTTCGCCTGCCTGCATTCCAAGAGGAGGCCACCCAGAAAAAAGAATCTCGAACAAGTACGAACAAGTGTCACAAGTGCCAAATATCCAGTAAGCTTGTCTGTCGATTCTCTCACCCGTCGGCAACGACGGACAGCAGTAATCTTCCACAGAGGCAAGCCAATCATGCGAGAAGACTAACATGAGCAAACATTTCCGCCCTCCTTCAAGGAACGCGCTTCCCGCGTCTTGGCCGCCTTGAGGCTTCGTCCTCGTCATTTGTCCTTGGCGTCGGTGTGGGTATGACGAACGACCCGTTGTGGGAATGACGAATCACGGGTCAGGCGCGTGCCTGTGGGAGTGTGGGATCACTCAGTTTATGTTCCGATGATGCGGAACAAGTGGCCTTCCGTTGGAAAAACTGCTACTCTCCCCCCCAAACTGCGACGACATCAATGGTAGCAAGGCGCGACAAGGGCAACACGTGGCCTCTTGTCTCGGGCGTATCTCGGCAACCATGTGTCGTTTTGGGAGCCGTGAAAACACATCGCAGGTGGTTTCGTACCCATTGAATAATTGAAGCATTTCAAGCAGCGTCATGGATAAAGCCCCGTCTACGACACCGCCGACGTGGGGTTGTGGCCACATTCTTGGGCATATACCGGAAAACGTATCGGTTTATGCCGAACGGACGCTTGCATGACGGCTGGGGGCCGTGCGAAGGCAACTCAGCTTGTTTCGTGCCCATTGGAGGTGATCTTGACTAGTTTTTTGCTGTGTCGTAGATAAGCTAACCTATGACACCGCCGAGGTGGTGCCGTGACATGGAGTTGGAACATATGATGGCGACCACCGACGTGCGATATAACACGCAATCTAGGCAACCATTCCGGTGCTGGTCTGTTAGCTCCGCTATATTTGGTATTGTCGCAAACCACGTGTGAAGGTATGAAGGGGATGAGAAAACATAGATAATTTGCAGTGGTACTTTCATTGAAGCGGTAATATTTGCCCACTCAACAATCAAAGCATGACAAAGAAAAAACAGTAGCCACGAGCCAAGACAACCACCGGTACCACCGTGCCTACGTTTCTACCATGCAACCGCAGCGCGACCTATTTGTCTTCAACCCCGTTACTATCTACCAGATACACCACAGCGACAACGTCCTTACTGCTGGGATGCACGCACGCACACATGAAGGTTGGGCAGGCAACCTGCTACATACTGGAATACAAGAGAGTGCGAACAAGAACTTTCTACGGGCATTTCCCAACGTGTGATGTTTCACAGAGCATTGCCTTGATCGCCTCTGTGGGTGTGTCTACCTACGTCGCGTGTGAAGCCTGCAACCGCAGCACAACCGAGGTATCCGTTCACCCGCAAAGATTTCTTCGAGGTACATACCGGTGTCATTGTACAGGTGTGCTTGAGATGTCCAATTATCACCTGCAGGGTTTTACTCAGAATCTCACGTACCGGAGGTTTCTCACAGGGGCGCTATGAAAACGAAAAGGCGAAAACGTTGAAACGACCTCACGGGGGTGTGACAACTGGCAATCTTACGGCAGCCTGGTCAGGGTAATGTGGGGAAATCGGTTGGAACAACCAGCTTTCTATTCGAAGTTGCATTTGCTAGCTTGAGATTCCGGCCACTGCTAAAAAGAGCAAACGCCCGTGGGTATTGTGCGGCGGTGCCAGAAAACAGTCCTGGCGAACCCCGCAGGTTGCTCCTGCCGGCGTGTAGCTGGATATTGAAAATGAACCAGATGGTCGGCGCAAAGCCCATAGGGAGGCCGAAGAAGACCAACGGTGCGGCGGTGCCGTACGTAGTGAAGGCGGCGAATATGAGGGCGATATCTGTGAGCAAGGAGGTCACCAGGCAAAACTCCATTGCGAACATTGTTTTCTTCCGTGCTGCCAGAAGGCGGGAAGAATCCACCCCTCTCTCGCCTGTCGTTTTGCGAAAAGGAGAGAGAAATGTACAAGACTGAGCTGGGAAAAGTAGAAGGAAGATACGGAGAAATGTTTGAATCATGGAATAGCCAAAGGAGAAGCAGTAGCTATGCTGGGGCATAGGAAGCAGGCTGAAAAGGCGGGAAGATATCGATAGAATAGATAGACTAGGGAACACATTTTTGAGACACCTTTGGCAAAGTAGGAAGGAACGATTGGCCATCGGTGATCGGTCCTGTGGGAGCAACGCTCCGTCCTCTCGAGGACGCGTGGTCAATGGCCCAACCGCGAAAGCATGCAAAACATGAGTACGTCTCGCCTTGTGCCGATTCTGATGCTGTTGCTGAGGTGGACATCTTCCTTCTGGGTTCATTCAAAGACCTGTCAATGGTGCGCACTAGAGATGTACCGCACTTCAAGATGACCACATTGGACGATACAATCAGCCCCAGAAACGCCACCGAGGCGACCTTGACGGCCGCTTGCGAATGCGTGGTCACTGTCAGGATAGTTGCAACGACCGCGCCTAGGCAGACCACGATGTAGGACGCGTAACGCTTCACCGGCTGTTCCAACGCGTTCGATATCGCCAACATTTCCGGAGTATCTTGCATCAACCGAGGATCGTTGCTGGCACAAAGGAATGGATCCGAGTTAAGTACGAGGTATCAGGGGAGGCTGCCTCCTGCTTTTGACGCCAGCGTTAAAATGCCCGCACGCACGCACTGTTAGTAGGAGAATATCTTCTTCGGCCTCGCCATGATTCCTAAGAATCACCTGGTATCCTGGAATCTCATATCTCAAATGTTTTGTGCATAACGTCAGTATTTGAAGGGTCGACGTTGCTCCGTTTCGGTAACAAGAAAACTTCAAGGGGAGATATTGCCTAACTGAAACATGGTACACTTCTGAAAATTGTACCAGAGAAAAATGAGAGTCAGCTGCCCATTCAAACGCAATAATGATGTGTCGATCGATTTCTGCAAAAAACGAAAAGAATGAAAGTTCCACAGCAGTACGATATCAATGATAGTGCACGTTGTGAGTATACAAGAATTTGCGCCGTTTGCTGACAACCACGAGCAGCATGACTGCTCTAGCTCGTCGTTTGAATCGCTTCCGACCGTAGGGTACAGTTTGTATCACCGAACACGAAAATGGGTCGTTCTTTTGTTACGTGTGAACCACGCAAAGATGATGTATGGTGACACCCGTTCAGTAGACCCGTGCATGCAACAGCGACCACATTTGCGACTCATTACTAAAAGAGAACTTCCGATATTTTCAAGGTCTCCCTATTCCGATGTAGAACGTTTCATTCTCATCCTACGGCTGGAAAACATGGTAATACACCCAAATTTAACAGTTCTTACGTGTAAATCCACATCCGTATGGTCAAGAAACCCCCAATGTTGGTTGTGAACTGGATTATGCCGGAAACCAGAAAAGCAGATGCCCAGAGCTGCCCGGCGTGTAGCACCAATACCAGGGAGAAGAAGACGAGAGTGATGCAAGCGTGGGTGATAGCTACGATGTGAAGATTCCTGCGGCACTTCTCCGTGGAAGAGGTTGAGGCCCCAAAACGTCGTGCGTGATATTTAACCTGCCCGTGGGCGCAGGGTGGGGGCAAGGCAAGAGTCAGCCTCTTGCCATATCCTGAATCGTCTGTTCACTCCACGGTGGACACCTGCCGTAACCTCGACCGATATTGTCCAACCGAAGATCAAGCTTAAGGGCCACCAGTGGGTCACTTCCCAGGCGGGCGACGAATATCAAATGGCGGAAACACGCTGTTGCATTATTACGTTTGTCACCAACGTACAACAATCACGGACACTTACGGAATATTGCTCATGGCGTGTTACCCTCTCCGTCGACCGCAATGAGGGGGGCACATTATCAAAAGACGGAGACAGTGAGCGTAGGTTCCCTTACTTGCTTTCGGACAGAACGTGGTTGAACCTGGACGGGGAATCTATGTTCTTCGAATGTACTGCTGTCGTACGCGACGTCAGTTCTCAGAAAATGTCTGCTGTTCTGTACTTGGAACCTCTATATGCCTCCGTTCCATGTTCAGCTCGTTCCCATGATCAGTGCGGGTCACACATGCGTGCACATCACTGGTTCACGAACAACAAGAACATGTGCGTAATCAGAACTCATGTTTCCCATAGACCAGAGTTCAGGACGTACTCAAGATGATTTCTAGTGTAAGTGTGACATTAGCTGACTTTCTATTGATTCTCGAGCAACATGCAGAGATGTTTCCCCTGTAGGATATGGTAACTATCAGGTGGGGGGATCATAACTACACCTAGACAGGCGTCCCATGCGCGTTCCGAGCACGCATGCAACATGCACGACAGCGGGGTATGCTGAGGTACACCTGTCTTTTCTTTGGACCATATGACTCCCTAGCAGCAGGTTTGTCGGGTTCGGTAACATATCTGGTATATCTCGAATGGGCAGTCTTTCTGTGTGTGTTTTTATTATTCCTTAATATCTCCGTGGAGTTGTTCCCGGGATTTATTTCCAGCAAGCTGTGCTTGAAATCGATCTACTTGTACACGTATTAGGTCGTCAATAAACACACGTACTTCGGTTCTGAAAAGCACGTCACAGGTTATACGCCGAGAAGGTCTGTAAACCGGCGCCAGAATAGATGGGACGAAAACCTCCCATTTTTTTCTCTATTTCAAAGCCAGCCTTGAGACAACAGTGTTACCTGGCGACGGAGCTGGTAAGCTGCATGCCAAAGGCCAATTACGGAAGTAGCTAGCCCGACCGCGCCAAATATCAGATGTGCCCTCCGCGGCACACAAGACGCCACGCCGAGGATGTTGCCCTCTGACCACCCTTCGCCCTCACATGCACACGTGCAAGCACCGTGCTCGTCAAAATTGGCAGTTCCTGCACCCC
Source organism: Ectocarpus siliculosus (assembly GCA_000310025.1). Classification (NCBI taxonomy): domain Eukaryota; class Phaeophyceae; order Ectocarpales; family Ectocarpaceae; genus Ectocarpus; species Ectocarpus siliculosus. Next base: position 341,495 of record FN647684.1, read on the forward strand.
CCCAAATGAACGTCTGGCAACCCTGGACACACATGGTTGTTGCTGTCTCGATTGTTGCAAAATCATGAACGCAGGGGCAGCGAAATCCCGCCATCTGGCATCTGTCATCCGCTACATATCGCGTATCTTTCGCCAATCAGACTGACGCGGCGAAACTACAATTGTTTCTGTATTTGCCGTTTCGTTCCGAAGGGGTAACTGGGTTTGGGGTCTCGCGTCTCGCGGCGTGTTGGTTCCAAGTTGGGTTGGCCCGCTCGGACAGCAGTAGGCCCGCTGGCCCGCTGGGACCAGAGTGGTATGCTGTTGGGTCAGGGCTTGCTACCTTGGGGGGCTCGAGTCCTCGAGTAGATCTCGGCAGACACCCGACACTCGGCACTGCCGACGGGGGTTGAGAGAGAGAGAGAGAGAGAGAGAGAGAGAGAGAGAGAGAGAGAGAGACGCGCCGTGGCGCGCTCACTGCATTTGCTGCTGTTACCTCTCTTTCGACCATGGATCCCCTTCCAAGGCGACGTAAAGAGGGCGGAGGCGAGATCGTGGAAGTCTATGGATTTGCAGGCTGGATTGCCAGTCTTGTGGCGTATGGTGAGCTGTGATGAATTTATCCCCGTACATCGCCTGTGGCTGCTTCATGTACCAGAGCGAACCAGCAGGTTGCGCCGCAACGCCGCAACGGTTCGCCTTTTATGTCGTGCACATTCTGCTGTAGACCACACTGCTGTAGCAGATGCCGCAGAGGCCAAGACGAGAGACATCGAGAGATCTTATGCTGTTCGTCAGATGTCAGGCTTGCTGCGTGTTGCTCTAAAAAGGAGCGTGTTGTCTTTGCATCGGTTTCCTATATCTTGCCTCTTTTGACAGCGCTTTACCTGGTGTGGGCGTATGTGCCGGAGAGCACTCTCCAAGCCCTTGGCATCACCTACTATCCCAGCAAGTGAGGCACCTCATTTGTAGTCAAGACGGCAGGCTGCACTCCAGGACTCTTTTAGGCCCCCATGCTAATGTGCATCTTACATCGCTGTTGTACTGCTATATGATGTGCTCCACGTTGTTGGTGCTCCTCCCCCGGCGTCCGCACTTGTGATCGATCGCAAGAAGCATCATCTTCGATGTGCTGGCGCAACTGACCAAACGAGTCCACGATGACCGTACTGCAGGTACTGGGCGATCGCCATCCCGAGCGCCATCTTCGTCACGTGGTCGGTGGCCGTTCTGGTCTACATAGCTGTCAACTTCATGAGCACTGCCCCGCTCGATTCTTTCGACACGATCACAGGTGCATGCAGCTCTTGCTTATGGTGGGGGTACTACTTTGCAACCATACTTGCGTGCGTGCTACCGTAGACAGCCACCGAGCCTCTTTTGTGCAAAATGTTCCGCTGTCGAGGGCACGTGCGTCGATTCTGCCGCATGATATCTAAATGTTCGCATGCTATGTTTTCTCGCAGACATGCATGCAAAGCCAGTGGTCGATCGATCTTCCGTCTGGGAACAGGACGGGTCACCGGACAGCGCAAGCCGTGTACCAAATATCGGTGACATTGACATGTCAACGGTCAATAGGGTACTTTACCAGGTATGGTGCAGGGATCATTCGCTGCACGCACGGTCGATTGCAGGTGCTCTCTCTCTCTCTCTCTCGCTATCTCTCTCTCGCTTGTCAAACCAACTTCTCTTCACGCAGAAACACCTGTTGCCGACGGCGTAAACACTGCAATACGTCCGGATTTTGTCCACATGGCGTTGTCACACCAGCTGTTTCAGTCCGTGTGTGTGTGCACGCGGAGATCAGAAACCCGAATGACCGATTTGTACTGTGTAAATTCGTTCTCAGGAGCCTCTAAGAAAAGGGTCATCCAGAGGTGGCATCCCTCGACGACGAAGGGATTGGGGGAGCCCTGCGCCTGGACCGCTGCATGAAGGCATCACGGGCGAGCAATTTGGTCAACAACCGCATCGCGAAGACGGGGCAGAGGCGGAATCTGCCGGCAGCGGTATCAGCTGACATCATCCGCGACCTTTCACACGGCGCATTACGGTAGTTTCATATTTGTTGCCGTGGGCCTTTCGGCCCGGTCCGGTCAGCTGTCAAGAGTAATGGAAGCCGTGTTATGTGCCAGCCACGCAATACGGAACGCCATTAGGTCATACCTTGTAGAAAGTATCTTAAGTAGGAGCAGGATATTTTCCTACCATCAAATTTAACTTGGAACACAGCACATATCCATCCGACCAAGCCGCGTCTGCCATGTGCGGGGGTGGCATCAGGGCACATCCACCCCCCGACAAAACCAGCACCAACATCCACCTGGGTGTTCCTGTGGGCACGCGTGCGCGAAAGCACCCCAAGTATTTAGAGCGAGGTACGCGTTGATTTCATCAAGCAGCTAGATTGATGGCCTTGAGCTCCTCCTGCATCATGTCCCCGGCCGTGATGGAAGGGTACTGGGCGAGAGCCTCTTCCGTGGCGAACTTTCCGAGCGGGCGGAGAACCTGTGCGTGCATGCAACGAGGACATGTAAAGCACCCCTATTTTCCTATTTGGTACCACCAGATATGCGGGGTTTACTTTGGCGAGCACCGGTTCGATGTCTGCGTTAGGTCGACCTCATGCTGCACTACCCTCGAGTGCCTACTAGTCGATCTCGGGAAAGGTAGTACCAGCGCATTTCATACGTGAGGACTGAAACTCTCAAACCGTGGAAGAACATCAACTGTTGTCCGAGAGATGGGGCCAAATCAACAGACCACAAGGTTGACCCACCTCAACGAACAGCTCATTCTTAACGCAAGGTGTTTAGAGCAACAAACATGGGGGACGTCGTGAGAGCAAAAGGCGGCAGTTTGACTATTGCGTCCACATCGTACCTGATCGGACGCGACGTGCCCGAAACAGGTACTTGAGATTCTCCACAGAGACTGCCCCTCTTGTTTCCTTTTCCGCATAGTCTCGATGGTCGCCTGCGAGACCGCCACCTAACGCCAGCAGCGCCAAGAGTGGATTGGCATCACTGTTTCAACTTCCAATATGTCAACCCAACAGCAGTGCTGAGAGAAATCCAGGGCGAGCTGAGCCTCACACATATAGTTCAACTAAATCACGCCATGCAGCGGCAGAGGCAATCACTCGGGCGGTAGGACGCAGCAACAAGGAAGGAAGGAGCAAGAGCACCCCTTCAAAGCTCGCACCGAAAGGGACAGCTAGCTTTCCACGACAACACACAATAGCTCTCTGTTCAGAAGAACTCGAGCAATAGGGTGAGCTACGCACAAGGCGACACCACTTCGCAATAAATACTTAGTGCGATACCGCGACGGATCGATCGCACCTCGTGAAAGCCAGCCAGCACGTGTCCACCGGTGAGCCGTTCGAGCTGTTTTCCGGCCTGGACCAAAAGGCACCCGTCAGGCACTGAAACTGGCATTTTCCTGACAAATTTCACGGCAGTGACACACAGAACCAAGGAAAAACGCACGGTAGATCAGCGAAAAAGAGTGGGATAGTAATGCACAACGCCGGTCGCTGCCACACGCCAGCCAACGCGAAAAGAACGTTGTTCACCCTGAGGTATTGTAGGGGTTAGGCGCCAGCGGCCGGAACATGAGCCAGACATGGGCACGACCTCGTTACTACCAAGACTCACGACTACCCCCCCCCGATAGTCTGATACAACCATAATCGACCTCAAACCCGTCACACGATGTAACAGCCAGTGTCTCCAACTACAGGGTGCTGAAACAAACGTCGGGCTAGTACAGCATACTCAACCTCCCTCATCTGAAACCTGGGACGACAATTTGTGGCTGCCTCAAACGAGTCGAACGTGCTAGTCAATATCGTGAACACGTTCGCCTGGACGCCGGAGGCACCTAACCTGCCATCTCGCAGCCAAACGCTGAGACCCGGATATCGGCTCTTCCCGTGAATGGTCAACAAGTTAAAATCGTAGTGGTAGCCTGCTAGGACAGTGCCCGCTGAATCAAACTTGTCGAAGTTCGAGCCTGCTCGCAGAACGGACGAACAGGCGAGTCGAGGATTCGCCGGAAAACATGATGTGGGAACCGTTCGTGTTAAATAATCAGAGCCGCTGCAAATCACTTCCTTCAGGATGCCGGTCTACTCAGAATTCCGCGGCTGTCATATGCCGCGGTACCGCATGTGACTTGGGACTAGAAGCAATGCATTCATGAAAGGGCAGTGTTCATGTTTATGTCGACCCATCTGTTCTGGGAGCTTGCGTACACCTGTCGAAACGTCTTTGACGTCCCACGCGGGGTCACACTGGAAAAGTTCTTCACATTTCCTCCTGCGGTGCTTGCCGCCTTCAATATTGTCAGCGTTGTTTTCTCTATGATGCCATGCCATAAAACGTCGAAAAACATGCACTCGCTCACCAGTGGGGGCCAGGAGATGCGGGCCCTCGTGCATGAGAGTTGAAATAGCTTCCTCGTCTAGCCCGAGACCAATAGCGCACAGCCGTGAGACTGTCTCCAGCGCGCCAATCATCTGATTGAGAGGGTGGAAACGCATTGCGTATCAGCCAGTGTTGGATATTGGGTATCGAATATCGATACAAAACTGATATATATCGCCGATACGCAGTATCGGTATTGCCGGTTTCCACGCCGATATCTGTCGATACGAATCGGTATCGGTATTTATATTCGGTATTCGATACTCGATATTTTGGCCCCCATTTTACCGGGGGGGGGGTCAGTTTCCCAGCTGTCTACCCCCTTTTTTCGCTCCCCGGAGGCGCCTGCTACGCGCCTACTCCTGTCGCCCCCCACTGCCATCACAACCACACACCACACACACACCAGCCCCTGCCAGCCACACACCACACCAACAGCGCCTGTGTCTCAGCTCCTGAGAACCACATCGGTGTGCAACATGAGCCTTCAAGAATTCGGCTTTGTCGCCGGCGATAGCGCTGCCTCTGCCGAATGAGTAGTAGCAGTCATCCCCGTTAATTTTAGAGTCAGCTTGCCTCCTTACGTAGATTTGGCGTTTCCCGCAGTTTCAGCAGTAGAACTGCTACATTAGTGCGAACAGAGGCCGTACCTCCTGCGGACAATTTATGCTGTGTGAACTTGGTTTTGGGACTTGTAATACGTAATGAATGGCAAGGTGTGCTTGATTTCATGTCCGACCACTTGGTTGGGCGTGTGATGAATAGAGGTAGGTGATGTCGTCGTGGTCAAGTTTGGCAAGCGTTTGATTTTCGCACATAATGTTTTC
>FN647684.1:363771-395183 GCA_000310025.1 Ectocarpus siliculosus
ATGCGGCCCCCCCGGAGGGTTCCCCCCTTCCGGGGGGGGGGGGGGTGGGCCCCCAACCGCCTTTTTTCCCCCTTTTTTTTGTTTTTTTTGAGGGTTTGGTTTGGGTTGGGGGGCCCCCTTGTTGGGTTTTTGGGGAGGGTTTAAACCCTTTTTTTTGTGAAAACAAAACCCCCCCTCCCCCCCCCCCCCCCCCCCCCTCCCCACCGCCAAGGCGTTGAGTCTCGCCTGCGAGACCCTAGCGTCAAGGATCCCAAAGCGGAACTTCGTCAGAGCCTGGTGCCGAGGCTTCCGCGCGTTCAGGACCTGCCCAGGGTGACTTTGGAGAGGACGGAGGAGGCGCACCGCAAAGAGTGCGAGGAGAGGGAGGAGCGGTGGGACGTAGAGCTGGCGGACACGCTGACAACCGCGGAAGAGGTGGGCCGATTGTTTTTTGCGAAGAATAATTTGGGAGCAGCCCGGGTTTGGTGTCATCAGGCTGCCGTCGCTTGCGTGTTGCATCTGGTGGAGAGTGCCGTTGGTCGCATAAGATGTCACACCCCCTCTTGGCTCGAGTTTCAAAGCTCGATTTGTCGGCAGGATAAAACAGCTAAGGTGCCGAAAAAGGCGGCGTTAGAACCGTCTCGTCGAGAGCTTTCCGACAACGTATCCTCGCATTTCAGCATCCTCCTCTTCGTCGTGGAGTAATGAAGCTTTCAGAATCATTCCAGGGGGTGTGGTATATTACATCATGCAACAACCTACGGTAGTTACCCGCTCCTCCCACTTTACTTTTTTCGTCAGGAAATTGTCGGTGATTATAACATGTCGGATGTACGTCGTGAGGCAACTCCCCCCCCCCCCTTCGTCGGGTCGGGAAAACAAAGCCACCCATATTGTACACACGCTGTCAAAAGTGGGTACGGCAGTACTGCTTGACGCGAACAAGAACGACTCCACAGGAGCTTTAGTTCTGCTGCGTGCTGTTCGGCGTTTGATACAACCCGTCACGCAACAACTATGTATAATACAATATGTCCCATCGCCGCGTCGTCATTGCGGCCGCAGGTCCGGAAGCGCTTGATCCGTCGCGGCACCAAGAAACTGCCGCCGGGCAGCTTCAAGTGGTGGGAGGACATGGAGACGAGGGCTAAGTCGGGCTGGCTCTCGAAGGAGCAGCTGGCGGGGTCCGAGTTCGCGCGGAGGGTGGCCGTCAAGCACGGCATCGGGGTGGTTGCGGCGCTAATGAAGAAGAAGGAGCTGGTGTGTGTGTGTGCGTGTGTGTTTATCTTTTATTTGTTTTGTTGTCATGGCCCGTGATACCCGCGTATGTGTCACCGCTGTGTTAAGCGCTAACCGGCTGATGGCCAATGAAATTTTTTCAGTCTTGGTGAGAAAGCACCAGCATTGTTACAAAGCTGTTGTGCTCGAGGTCTGCCGACAGCAGGGGGGGCAAGCGGGGGGGGGGATAGGGGAGGAGTGCGCCGAGACGACGAGGAAGGGCTTTCGTCGGATTTTTTTTCCCTCAAAGTTGTCGTCCTGACGTACTGCCTGTACCGGCTGCTTCTATAGCCGGCTCCGCAACGTTGACTGCGCTGCACGCTCGGTACCGCGATGTGATCGATGGTCAAATCGACTTGGGGCACGCAGCCAAGATGCACAACGTGTCTCCCCTCCTGCCTCATCCTTCGCCCCGCCGTTTCTCACGCACACCACCCCATCTGGTGCCAACTCGTATTTGCATCGCCCCATCGTCCACAGGCGTCGAAGGAATCAGCCGCGGCGTCTGCCGCGGAACCCGCGGGTGCCGCCGCCGCCGCCGACGGCGGCGGCGGCGGCAACGCTGACGACCCTATGGACGTGAGCGATCGTCCAACAACGGGCGACAGCAGCAGCGGCGGCAGCAGCAGCAAGGACAGCAACGGCAAGGCCGGCAACAAGCGGACGCCGGGTGCCGGGTTGAAGCGGCCCCTCGATCCCCTCGCCAGCGACGATGCCGTCGAAACCGTGCGGAATATCCGCAGACGGCTGGTGCTTGGAGCGCCCGACGACGGCGACGGCGACGACGATGCCGATGACGATGGTAGAGGCGTGGGGGCGACCCCGCCCTCGGAAGAACAGGAGGCGGGCCTGGAGATCAACAACGCCGACCTGGCGGAGCTGTTGAGGAGCACGAAGCCGAGAGGGGACCCTCGAAAGTGGGCGAGAGTCCTGTTCCGGGCGCAGAACAGCCGGAAGGGGGTTCACGCGTGAGGAGGGGCGGGAGCGGTAGACTAGACTTTGTTGTCAGGAAATTGTTACCTTGTTTTCTTTGGCCTTGTTGTGTGCATGCGTGTGTGGTGGTGTTTTGGTGTGGCCGGAGATCCACGCCGCGGGTGTGTAGTTGTAGCAGTCCCGGCGCTTGGGTTCGTGTCGATACACGTTTGATTAGCGAACTCTGGTTGTGCGACGACCTTAAGTAGATGGCTTCTGTGTTCTGGTGTGTGGGTTTGAAGAGATCGTTCCTTGCTTCGTCAAAGTACCATTTTGCCTTTGTGCAGATCCGCTGCCGATCGAATTGTACGTTGTCGAGGTTTTGCATAGTAGGCAGGGAAGGGGGGTGATGGTGAACACCACGATGGCTAGAGACGCCATGTTGTCGTGCGTTGGCGCAGCAAGAACTGTTGTGCGAAAAAGCTTTGTGGTTGCGTGAGCCAAATACGGGCGTTTGATTGTTTTTTTGTTTTGTTGTCCCACGACGACATCCGTGGGTATCAGCAACACCTTTGTCTTTGGTCACTCCTGTCTCTTTGGGAAGGGTTGCAGTCATTTTGTGACCTGCCATTTGTATTCGGCTTCGTCGTTTGGTGATCAAGCTGTGTTTGTGTTGTTATAAATCGTGAAGGTTTTGTTTTTGCGTCGATTATTTCCTTTGGTGCTTTGGTGGGTGGATTCTTCGTAGCCGAAAAAGAGACGCGGTTTCTCCGAGTCTGACGATAATTTTTCACTTTGGTATATTATTTTCTCTCTTATTCTGTGTCAGATGGCCTTGTCTCTGCTTGCGTGTGAAGCACCAAGATTGAACCAAGGGGGTGTACCTCTTTCTTTCTGGCCCGTGATGCTGACTCCTAGTCTCAGTTGTTACCTCGCATAGCGCGCAGAGGGAGCGGAGGACTCCAGAATATCTGTGGTTGATTTCTTTTGACTTGCGGACCCCTCGGGGCCAGTTTATTTGAGTGTACCTTTTTAGGGTGTAAGTTAACCTGTGACCACGGGAATCGACCGCGTCAAGTGTTGGATCAGTACGGACATATGAAGGTACTGGGTAGAGAATGATCGGAACGGTTTTTAATGTGAAGACAACAACAAAATACTGACCTGACATGGAGAGGCACACGCTCCCCGCAGCCACGCTCCTTTCCACTTGGGTCGAAAATCGGTACTATAATAGGGGCTCGAAAAAGTCAATCGAAGCATGCACTGCACTTGATTCTAGACCTGAGCGTGACCAAAAGTTTGAATGAACGAGAGTCAAAACTGAATGGTTGCTGGAAAAATGTCGTCCCCAAAGAAAGTGTCTCATTTTCTTTGCTGCGTACAGCTCCGGGGCGTGTAGACTTGAGCGAGAGAACCGAGACAGAGCAGCAGTATGGCCGGGATTCCATACAAATGGATGAAAAACACTCGTCTCTTCGGTGGGCAGCAGCAAGCTAGGGCAACACCCGCCGTGAAAGCTCTCGTTCCGTGCAGCGCGCCCTGGTTGCACGCATGTTTTTATGGGTCTATCATCCGTGGAACGTGTCATGCCGGAACGCCCGAAGATTTGTGGAAGAGCGATGGTGGGCCACGATCATGTTTGCATGCGCGGTTGGCATTGGCCGTTCGCCACACGACGGCCCTCAGAGAGAGAAAAGCCTAAGTGTCTTCCGAGAAGTTAACTCTCCCAGCTAGCCTACTCTTAGAGACGTAGGATTCCGGTGATTGCACACGGAAGAAGGTGATGATGTCTCGTCTCCCTTGGTGTGAGAGACCCCGCCTCTCGACTGCCCGTTGCCATGGATGACTCGTGTTTGGAAGCGTGTGTGTTTTCCGTCGAGTGTTTCTTGTTGGTCACTCGCAACCACAAAACAGTCGTGAAGAAGGCGATCACGACGCACGGTCTTCCGACGCCCGTACGGCGGAGTTTATTCTTGGAAGGATGCTTACTCTTTATCGCAGGCAAGGTGTCTCCGCAAGGCCAAAGCTAAAGCAACACCTACTCGCTGCTCCACACATGCGTACTTTCTACGACACACATGGTGAGTCTCTACGAACAACGTAAACAATGCAAGACCAAAGCAAAGGAAGAAAATACAAGGCACCGAGCCTTCAGACGAAGACGGCTGTTATTCAGCTTTCCAGAGGAAACGACGTACGGTGTCTCGCCAAAACCTGGTCGAAATGTACGCATACCTACTCAGCAGGATTGGCGTGTTGTTTGGACACCCAACAAACAGGCTCCCACTCCGTGTAACAGATCGGCAAACACCACAGCTCTACCAGCTACTTATATTTCCGGCGACTCATAATCTAAGATAGACCGAAGCGTTTTTATGAAGCGGGGCCCGCGCGCTTCCGGCTCTTGCCGGGCTCACGCACAATACACCCCCCCCCACACACACACCCTCTCCTGAATGGCGCGTGCCCGGCCACAGCACACGGCTGGCCGACTTGCTGCAGCCGCCTAATATTAATGCGCGTGCCCCCGCAATCCCCCGGGCCTCGAATCTGCCGACCCATCTTGCGCCACTTTCTCGTCGTGCCTCCATCCTCTCCCCTATGGAATAGCGAAGAGAAGCACCCCACCTTTTGGTTGGCGGAATATGTAGGTAAACGAAACTGCCAACCCGGAAGTAGCGAATTCTCGACATCGATGTAGATGGGCGTGTGTGTGCAAGCGCTGGTAGCGGGCGGGAGAGAGGAACGGATCACATCACGCCGCCGGCTCATCGTCTCCGCCGTCCTCTTTCCGCATCTGGCGTCGTTGGCGCCGGTTCATGCTCATTCGCTCCTGAAGATTGGAGCGCACGATGTTGAGAGGGAGTTGGGGACGGGGATTTCGAGCTCAGCGTAAAACGTGCGGAAAACGACAGCAGCGCTGTACGTATACACATGTAAAGAAGCATGTTGATATCACATCCGACATCCCGGGTCGACCCACAATCTGCTCTACAACGCCCAGAAACTTTGCCAGGAAAAAAATGGGAGACGCCGCCGGCGGCACGAACGGTTCCAGGGAAACACCCGTGTTTGTACATGGGATGGGAGACACAGCTCAAGCAAAGATGAATTGTTGCTTGCTCTGCCCCCTCGTCTGCATGCAAACCCGCCTGGTCGGTATATACGCTATAAAGTTGGGTTGTCTTCAATTTAGTACCAGCTATCATAACTGACAACTTGAGTGAACCAGCAAACACTACTGCTAATTTCAATGAAAAGGTTTGTAACAGACGTAAAGCAAGCCCAGAGACATCCAGCACGTTTTCTTGACCACTCACTGCTGAAAAGACTTAAGACTCCCAACACTCTCTTCGACTGGGGCTTTGTCTCGAACCGGTTGTAAATAGTCGTTCAGTGATCGTAAGTTACAATTTCTAAAAACTCGCCTGGTCAGCGAGCATGTCCTCAACGTCCATCCTGTCAGACGATCGCCTGAGGCCCTCCACGATGTTGCCGAAGTTGCGCTTCGCCTCGTCAAAGCCGAAGAAAGTCCCCTCTCTCTGCGCGCGGAAAGGGTAAGGAGATAGGAGGACAATGAGAGAGAGGACGCGCCAAGCACGCATCAAAAACAGAGGGATCAACCACGTTACCCCCGGGGGATGATACAACGAACGACGAAAAAGGCAGTCTGCGGTATCGTCGTCATGTGTGCCTTTACAGGTGAAAGGATATAGCTCGACAAGTGTCATGCCGTTACGCGCGCACGGCTCGAGTATATGACGTCACGCGACTCCCTCGGGTGCGGAAAATCCTCCGTGTTCCGCCCGGCCTCTACCAGAAACCCCCCGTTCGGTCTGCGCTGAGACGAAAGAAAAAAGCACCAGAACGTCCAAAATAACAACAGCAAGGAAGCGACTCTCGATGCGCGCTGGGCAAACCTCTCTGGCCTAAATCCCGCATATGCTTGACAATCCCTCTCTCGCTCGCTCGCTCTCGCAAGAAAACAAAACGCGGATGAATAAAAAATGTGCTAAAATCTCACATCCTCGTCCCAGCTGGCCGACATGATGGCGTACGTGATGCCCGCTAGCGCCACGAAAAACGGCGCCTGTGTAGCGTACGCCACGATGTACGCCGGGATGGTGTACTGAACAGAGGACCAGTAGAGCGGCCAGGGGGGGCGATAAGCAAGATAGCGAGGGGAGCGGGGGGGTGATAGTTAGAGTTGATTGATCTTTGTCTTCGGCCTTTTTCACACGCGCCGGCCCTATCTGTCCCGTCGTTTGGGGGAACGGGGTGGGGGGTGGGGGGGGGCACCTGGATAGGAATTGACACCACAAAAAAGCCGCTGATTGCGGGCAGCATGCGTAGTCTTGCCACCGAATCACCATCAGCAAAAACGAGCAAATGACCGAGCTCCACCGTGTGCCCCAAGCAAGTAGCGCACACCACATTTCGACGACCAAAGAAAAGCATCGTCGTCACACGAACAGAGCAGCACCTATTTTAGCACACCCATCAAAACCCACGAGCAATCGCCAGACGCCAACTCACGTCGTATTTGTGAGACAGCACGTACACAGTCACAAACACTCCGACACCGCCGAGCGCCGGAAGCACAAAGAACGGGACCTGCGCGACAAGGCCGAGCGACCGCGTGCAATCCGCGAGGGAAGGGGGAGGGAGCGGGTATTTGTAAGCTTGTGTGAGAGCCTGTGTTTGCCGACGTCCTCATACCGCCCCAGAAAAAAACGAAGCACTACAAAAACACCAGCACGCTATCAAGCTTGATCGACGAAGGGGACTGACTCCTTCTTGCGTGGTCCGGCGGGGCACGCACTCATGACAAACGGGGACCAAACCGAGGAGAAACATAAAACATGGAAAAACCACAGATTGGATTGGCCATGCTGGGCGTGAGGGCGTATCGACAGCAGCACCACCGCAGCTTGGCAGACTCCTTGACCTTCCAGAATCCTTGCCCAGTGCAATGTCACTAAATGCAATGGGCGACATCAACTCCTGTGCCCCGCCTCTGTCCGCATCATCTACGACCTCCCCCCCCCCCTCACCATCCTCGAGAGCATGCGGTTGGACACGATCTCCGGGATGCTGCCGGCATCCGGATCCCCTTCCGTTGCCGCTTTCGCCTACGGTGAGACAAAAGGAACAGAAACAATGAAGAAACACGCACAAAACAAAGCAGGGAAATCGGAAGGATAAGGGTCATCGAAATCAGGGAGTACACAGGCGGCAAAGGCCAGAACTGTACACCATCTCGCCAATCGAGAAAAGTGTGGAACCGTGAGGCCTAGGGCTGACGTCGGGGTTCTCCTCAATGCCCGAGGTGACGAACCGAATACAAAGCAACAAAAAAATCGACTCAGAAAAGTCGCAAGCGAACTGTTCCTCGCGTCCAGCTCTTTTATGGATACTATCTTCAGGTGGTTGATCAGGAAAGAGTGTATCAGAAGGTAGCCTCGGGGCCAGGACAGCTAGGCAGAGATTTAGGCCAGCAGTACTTCCCAACCTACAGAAGAATAGCTTGTCGGGCCGTTGCACGAAGACGAGAAGGAGAGAGAGAGCGGAAGATCCCACAAGCAAGCGGCAGCATGGGCGAAAGAGCCCCGTGATAGCACCGACGCGGCCTATCGTTTCCCTCGCTCGTCTCGCCAACCACCTTCGTGGCGGATGACATGACTGGTGCCATGCAGGCACGGAAAACCGGTTCCGAAATGAATCATCCAATCGTCGCGAGATCGTGGGTCGAGGCGAATCACCTGCATGACGCTGTCGATGCGCTCCTGGCGCTTGGCGATACGCTCGCGCTCCTCCGCTTCCATCCTCTCGATCTCTTTCCTGAAAAACACAAATTAAAATGGCAGACAAGGTTCGACACGCAAACGTTCAAACTCGCGCATCCACTTGCAACCAACTACAGACAGTCGAGATGTACTCCAGGAAGGAAGCATCTGCCGATCAGTAGAGAGCGGCAGCAGCAGGAGCAGCAGCAGCAGCATCACCATCAGGATGAAGAGAAAAGAGGAGCTGCAGGAGAGGGGCCAAATCAACAACAGCAGCAGTGGCGGCAGCAAACACCCTCCTGACCGTCGTCGAACCAAGAACTGACGGATAGCACTAGCCACTAGAAGGCTGGTGCCCTCCTCTCCCGTCTGGATAGCACTAGCCACTAGAAGGGTGGTGCCCTCCTCTCCCGTCTGCAAAGACCACAGGACCACCGCGTCAAGGGCGCACGCGGGGTTTCCATTCTACGAAAGACCCAGGGGGGGGGGGCGTACTCTTATGTTTTGCATGCCTTAGCGGTTAGACCATTGACCACGCGTCCTCGAGAGGACGGAGCATTGTTCCCACAGGACCGATCACCGATGGCCAATCATTCCTTCCTACGTTGCCAAAGGTGGTTCAAAAATGTCTTCCCTAGTCTGTCTATCCTAACGATATCCCTTCCCGCCTTTTCAAACCACTTCCTACTCCCCAATACAGCTACCATCCTCTCCTCTTTATTCTATGCCTCAAACATCTCCCTGTACGTCCCTTGTATTTTTCCCAGCTCAGTCATGTACACTTCCCTCTCCGTATTGTACAGCCGACATTCCGCGACTACATGGACACGGTCTTCGCATTCGTAGCCGCAATCAAATTTGAACTTGTCGTCTTCGTCGTCTACCGTCCTATGTCTTCGTCGACGTTCTCGAAGGCCTATGTCCCCGGTCCTGAATTCGACCTTGAGCTTTGTCCCTGCATCCATTGGTTCATGTAGGTAATCCTTGAACCCTATTCCTTCTTTCAACATTCCGTACACTTCTAGACCCTCCTTATCCTTGGTTTCTTTCCTTAGATTATGTTCTTCTCTCTCGGCACAAGCAACAGATATCTTCTCCTTGAACCCCTGTAGACCCTCCGTTTCCAGCGTTTCATCTTCGTCGATGCCGAACCCCTTCCATACGTCCTCTACAACCTTGACCCATTCCGTGGGTTGTCTACCCCTCTTTTTGTTTGCCCACTTCGCCTCCCATACTATTCTCGGCAACCTCTCCTCTCCCATCCCGCACATGCGATACTGCCATGTCAGCTTCCTTGCGTCTCTTCCCGACCGTAGGGATTGGATCCCCAATTCTGCCCGGACGGCTGCATTACTTGTGCGCTTGGAGCATCCTAGGATGATTTTCGCTGCTTTCATCTGCACCGCCTCGAGTTCTTTCACTAACTTCTTATTTCCTTCCTATACTTCTCCGGCGTACTCTAGCGGCGGTACGATTACGCTCTTCAAAACCGTCAATTTGATGCGTGTATCGAGGTGCCGGTTTGCGAGTATTGGGTGCAGCTTCCCTGCTCGTGCTTTGCCCTTTTCCGCTACCTTGGACATGTGTGCATTCCACGAGCAGACTTTTGCGATCTCTACTCCGAGGTATGTGTACTGGTCCACTACTGCAATCTCCTCGATTCCCCACTTCCATCTATGTCCCACCCAGGGGGGGGGGGGAGGGTCATACCGTAGGTGACAGAAGATATCACACCCTCTGGACCCACTTTAGAAGCTCGATTTCTCCATAGCAGAAAAAGTGGCAGCCCCGAAAACGGCGACGTTGAAGCTATCTCGTCGAGAGCTTTCAGAAAACGTATCGTTTCATGCATGCATCCTCTTCTTCGTGGAGTAACCGAGCTCCGAAAATCGGTCCGGGGGGTGTGGTATATTGCGTCACCTACGGTACTTTCATGCCGCAGGTAGCGCACGGTATATAACAGCCGTCAAGTGATCGCACACCCCCTTAGACCGGTCTTCATGGCTCAACTGTTCCACAGTCAAGAGGCTGCCGATACGAAGAAGGGTGGCGTCGGAGCTTTCAGCGAGAGCTTGCCTTGATCTTGTCGGCCGGTTTTTGTGATAGCATCCTCTTGGTTGTGGCAGGTAATCGAGCTTTTGGGGAACCAGTCAAAGGGGGTGTGCGATCACCGCTGTCACTGCTTCTACTGGGACACTCTCCTGTGTGCGTTCTGTTCGCTCGAGCTTCCCTTCTTTTGCAACAAGGCAGCACAAGATGCGGGGCCAACTCCATCATTGCTTGAGTGCTAAACGCAAATTGTGGGCTCTTGGAAAGAGTATCACTAACGAGGCTACCTCCAACGCACACCACCGCTCTGTATCCACATGACACTCATCTGAGTTTATCTGCGAGAGCGAGAGCGATATACGTCAACTGAGTGATTGTTCGAGTAGGAGACAGCGGTTGAGACGAGAACGCAAAACTCCTCCTTCGAACAGTTATCGCTGGAAAAACAAACGATGAACAGGCGTTTCAATCACACATCTACTATCTATTAGGAAAAAAAAATACACACACAGAAAGACTACATTGTACCCGTTCGAGATACAGTATACTGTGGTTTGGAATCCCCCGCACATCCCCAGGGGCAACACGGGTGTATCTGCTGAACCTGCCGTGTCAAAAATTACCCCCAAAATGTATGAACGTGATCCATGCCCCAGACAAGGCACAGGAGCCACGGGGTCCACTCTCTCACCTGGCCGACACCTGGTCCGCGGTGGCCCCTCCCTCCTTCGCGGCCTGGGCGCCCAGCACCTCCGCCACGACCGACTTGCTCACCTCCTGCGGCTGCTTGTTGGCGGCCTTCTTGAGCTCCACAGCGGGGCCAGCCCCGCCTCTCGCCTTCGCCTTCTTAGCGGCCTTGCGAGACCGCTTCTCTCCCCCCGCCGCCGCAGAGCTGAAGCCCCCACCGCCGCCACCATCGTCGGCCTCTGCCGCCAGGGGGAAGCGCAGCAAGCTTCTCGTCGGCAGCGTCGGGTGGTGTTGCTGGTTTGGAGGAGGAGATGCGGCGGAATGAGGGGAGCGTTGTTGAAGCGATCGTCGAGAGGAAGTCGCCGGGATGTGGAAGCCGAGGCTTTGCCGCGAGAGCAGGGCCACGACGAGGGCCACGGCGGCTAATGCAGAGTCTCTGCCCATGGTTCGCTTGCCGGGGAGCCAGTCAGTCCGCCCTACTACGTGGTTACGCGCGCGTGGTTGGCGTTGTGCGAGAAGCCAGCATGTCAAACGTCCCCGTGTCTCACGAGTACAGCCTCCGTGAACCGAACACCCTGAAAATATAGTCGGTTCCCAAAAGGTCAAAAGGTTCTGGCAACAGCATCAGGCACCTCCGGCCCACATAGCAGTGTGTTGGCGCCGAGCTGTAGTCTTGCCCAATCCAGCGACAAGCACGATGGAGGCGACCCCACAGACGATCGGGTTGGTCATGGGGGTGGTTGTGTTCTGCTGCACGTTGTTGGCGATCTTACTCCTGCTCATCTACGGAGGTTCGTTCGAGAGGATGCGGCAACAGGTAAGGTGTGTGCGTGTCCCTGGTGTGTGCTTGTATTGGGTGGGCTTCCACGAAGGCCTGCTGCAACCGTGCAAGCCGACGCTGCTGTTTTTGCGTGGGCTTCATGCCTATGATACAGACGAGACATTCTGTTTTGCACGTTTGTATAGCGCCTGTGGGACTACTACAGCAGCCTCACAGCCGTATGTAGCAGCAGCGACAAACCAGAGCGTCCCCGAGCGCCCAACGTCAACGCCTCTGTTCTCCGATAACACCCAAACACCCTAGTGCTCAGACTCCAAGCAACATCACGCTTGTGTTGAGCTGTACGCACGGTGCTGGTTTACATGAACAAGAGTGTTTGCAGCAGCCAGAGGGGGTGTGTGTGCCGGCCAACCAACGCACACATGACACAAACTCAGCAGCAGCAGCAGAGGATGCAGAGTTCAGAACCGGACGGTGGTGTGTGTGTGGTGTGTGGATTTCTGGATTTCTGCGATTTGGTCGTCGGCGCCTTTCTACACCTATGCATTCAAGTACATACGTTTCAGTATGTGTATTTGACGTATGACATCAGCCGGGGCTGCACAGGAAGAAAATAACAAAATACCCCTCTTCTTTTGTTTCGTTCCTCGGGCGGAGAGCTGTGTGTCGCACAGACGACGACAAGGTATACGGTGTACAATATTTCTGCATCCGACGGGTGCTGCTGGTGGTGCTGTATAGCGCTTTACAAGGCGCTGACTGGGAGAGACACCTCACAAGAAATGCTTGTTTGTAAGCCTAGCGTGGCCCGCGCTTTGTATGTCTCCGATAATGCATAGAATGTGGTACATAAATTCATCTCCTGATCGTGTACAATACTTCGTTCCCTACCTCCCACGTCGGTGTTATTCAACACCGCAGGCGGAGACATACAACGGCGTGGGCCCGAGTGCCCTGAAGCAATCGCTCAAGCCCCGCCCCGAGCTGTACGACGAGCTCCTCGAGGCCGCGAAGAAGCTGCCGAGAGTTCCCGCAGCCCCCCCCTCCCACGCCACCGGCGGCGGCGGCATCGTAGCGGGCGAAGGCGAGCTGCGAGGACACCAAGTGACCCTGCGCGTGTTGAGAGCGGCGGAGGACGCGGAGCGGCTGTTTGAGGCCTGCAACGGCTCGCCGGCGTGAGTGGTTTTGGTGGGCGGGGAAGGGTAGGGGAGAGACGCCGTGGTGGGCATGAGAGAAGCCACAGGACCACTGTAGCAGGGAAGCGATCGATTTTGGTGCGATTTTTCGTGAGGCAGGTGTGCGCGCCTCGGGGAGATTCGCCTCGGCGCCCACGCAATGTCTGCGTCCGGGCATGTTGCTGGTTCGAGTAACCTATGGTTTTCAGTCTGCCTCCGCTGTTTGCGTTGTTGCTCTTTGCTGTGTATTTTTGAAACTTTGTGTTGTCATGGGGTGATTCGAAACAATGATAATAGTAGGCTTGTTTTGCCAATACACGAGTGTCCGCGTCCTCGTTCAATATTGGCGTAGGTTCGACCAAGCCTACGATCCGGAGCTGGCCTTGTGGAACTTGAGCCCCCACGGCCCCTTCGAGACAGTTCAAGACCTCAAGTCTTCGCCCCTCGTGCAGCCTCTCGCGGACGGGCTGCGCTTCACGGTGGTAAGCGCAGAGCAGATCAAGCCGGCGTTTTTTCCGAAACGGCTGATGCGGTTGACATAAGACGAATCAGCTTTGAAGACTCTTGCGACGAGATGGGGGGGGGGGGGGGTGCTACTGGCAGAACTTTTGTATGCCATAGGAGCATGATATTTATACTTGTACCTGTGGGTGACAGAAAGGTTCAGCACCGATGACATCGTGTACCGCCCCGTTCACGGGGCCGCACGGTGCACGTCACATACCACTATTGTGAAGCTTACCACACACCGGCGCGCGATCGCCAAAACTTGGTGACGTCCACTACACTTGTCGCTTACGGTAGATTCGTGTCTGATGTCAGCGTGGACCGACTGTGACGATCGCAGGGGAGATGTTGCTTCCCCGCCCACGGCTGCTCGTAGATGCACAAGAATACATAAAACGAAAGTCCCTCGCTCGGTTTCCTGGTATGACCATCACGAGCAGCTTTGTGGACATTTTTAATGCCGGTGGTTTAGCCGCCATGACCCGACGTTCTGTGAATGACTTGGCGTGCCCGTCGTCTTCATGCTGGTGCGTTGATTGTGTTCAGCGGGGCACCGTGCAATGCCCTTATTCATGCCTCACCCCCCGCTGCCCGTGTCTTGCGGTAGTTTGATCGAGAGACTGGCCGCGTGATCGGAATGGCGGCCATCCTGGGCAACGAGCCGTCATGCCTCAGGACCGAAATAGGTAAAGCGGTTGTTGCCCCAAAAAATACTACTGTAAATGTGTCGATATGCTGTACGGGACGATGGGTTCAGCCTTAACATGAACCGATCTGCCGGAGGATGCCAACATTTTGGAGCGGTGCGGGGAGGCCGGACTTGGGCAGACTTTGACTCCATGATGCTCTACTCGGTAGGGAGTGAAAACGTTGAGGTACACCGATGATGCATCGCTTGTAGCAAGAGCGGTTTGGTGGGAGCCGACTGCTGCTGCGGAGACGCGGTCGGTATCGGCCACGCAAGGGTCCTTTTGCCGACGTGCGGCGCCGTGAAATTCTCGGTTCAGCGGCACGCCGGGCAGCAAATCTCGTGGTTTCTTTTCTTTCGGCTGTAGGCACGTGAAAATAGCACCACTGCTGTAAATAAACATGAACGACGGTTTGGTGTTGTTGGTGTTCGCTCCCCGCAGGCGACATCTGGCTCAACCCGGCGTTCCGGGAGACTCGTGCCCTGCAGGACGTCCACTATCTGCTGCTAAGCCACCTCTTCGGGCTGGGCTACCGTAGGGTGGAGAGAAGAGTGGACGCCGGGGACACGGACGCAAGAATAGACCTCCCGGCCGCGGGCTTCCACCTAGAGGGCGTCCTTAAGAAGCACATGATCGTCAAGGTGCGCGTTTTTTCCGGCGGCTCTGTTGTTTGTCCTCGTGCTGTACATAGTGACGGCGTCGCTAGTCCTGTTCTTTGAGGTGCATTTTCTGGCCGTTGTTGGCCTCACCCTTTTTGCTCGTCTGTGTGCAGGCGATGGAACGGTGTACGACGATGAGAGCCGCTTGCTTGCTGCTAAATGTTGACATCCCACAGAAGAAAAAAGCTGCTCGCCGGCGTGTTCTCTCACTTGATAGTTTGCCCCCCTTTCCTTGCCCCCACCTCTCCATCCGTTCCCACCCCCCACGCTCCGTGGAACAGGGGTGCAACCGCGACACGGCCATGTTTTCCATGGTGAACAGCGATTGGAGAGACAGAGCCAAGGCGGCTTTGGAAAAGATGCTCGCGCCGGATGGCGGCGTCAACTCCAACAAGGCGAAAGCTAGAGCTAGGGCTCGGCAGACAGCGGTGGAGGCGGCGGAAAAGAGTTCCAAAGAGAAGGACGCATGATGATGGCTCCATCTGTCGGGACGGTGTTGCCTAGTTGTTGGAGACTTTTTGGTTCACGGCATGCTGTGTCCGCGGTGGATTTATGGTGTATACCCGTAGATCTCGTAGATGCTAGTTCTTCCTGTTGATAAACCCGGGGCCCCGTGATTGCAAGATCGTGGTGAATGATTAGTCGGGGTGACCTGCTTAGCGAGCGCGGGACGAGAAGTCGCTCGACACCGCTCGTGCCTTGTTTTGTGGCGTTCTCTTTTTATAGAAAACCCGTGTCCCAGACAGCAGTACAGCAGTAGCACGAACAGCCTCGGGGGCATGCTACATCTTAGATCTCACCTATTGGAGGGAATGGGTGGGGCGACCGCACTGATTTGTGGTACATACGAGGTGTAACGTGAGAGGGGACAGGGAGATCGGCAAACGGTGTGGCGGTACAACTTGCTTGTCCCTAAGCCGGCCTCCTTGCTTGCGACAGCAGGCAAAAAGCTCACCGCGCCAACAAGAGTTCATTATCCGACGGCAATGTCCTTCCTCCGGGGGGGGCTGACTTTGTAAGTACTTTCCCAGAGACGAAAGAGGTGCCATGTTGTGTTTCGCTGCATAAAAACCTATGTAGAGCCACCGTGAAGCCACAGCGTGGTGGCTCGATGCAAAACTCCAAGGCTGAGAAGCCGTTCGTCGAGATGGGATAATCGCGTTCATGTTCAGTGTATCTCAGAAAAGGGGAGCCTCTCCAGTTGCTCATGTGCATGTTTGTGGGAGCTTGCTGGTCATATTCATGGGGTTATCCTCAGAGTCGGATCCGAATAAAAACTAGACAGCGAAAGTATGCGTCATCACGAACATTCTCGAACGAGTGGGATATGCAGCGGCCCGGTCGAACAGAACCAAAACACAACACGATGGACCACAACAATTATACAACCAGAACCAACAGACTTTCATGCACACGCGAGCCAAGAGGCAGAACGATCGGAGCATCTGCATGCTTGAGCACCGATAAAACCGCGCCGCCGAAAGTGTAGCCTTGCTCTTCGGCCTCTCAGATGTAACGGAAGAAACATCGACGCGCGTGGCGGTGGAGGATGGATGCCTCATTTTTTGTCGAAACCTCGCCAATCCGACACGTCATGACGCAATGGCGACACGCGGACACAAACGAGAACATGCGCTCACGCCCAAGTGGCGAAACAAAAACTAAGCAGAGGATTTAACAAGTTCGGCGCTGGGCGGGATGGTCCCGTACAAGTAGGGAATTAACGGCTCCCGGTTTTAATTTGATTTGAGTGTTCACGCCAAGCCCCTTTTGCCAGGCATGAAGACGTGCATCATACAACAGCAGCCGACGGCTCATTCTCGCAGCTAGGCAAGAGTTGAGACAGTAAGCCTTGCCGGGAAGGCTTCGTTACTATGAAATGCACCACAACACTAGAGCCAAGAAACGCAAAGGTCACACATCGATTTGTTCATATCTTATCACACTAATACCGCAATATACCCCCATTCTCAGCGGATCTGATCCGATCCAATCTAGGATCAACAACCACAACCCCAACCAACACCAGAAAAAGTGGCGGGGCAACCCACCACTTCGCGGAGTGGAAGAACCCGGGTACGTACCCCCAGCGGTTACCCCCTCACGTGTCATGCCACACGGCGGTATTATATTCAACCCGCACACTACCTCGCGTGCCCCATTTCCCAGTTCGGCCTCACCTTACAAAGTCAGAAGCCTTGCATACACGCACCCGATGAGTATCCTCTCCCCTCCCTTTCTCTCCGCTATCCACACAACCACACGGGAACACGCAAAAAGACGTTAGGGCGCTCCCACGATAACATTCAACTAGGCTACCATCCGAAAATCCCTCAAAAACAGGCCAGCCCCCTGGGGGCAACACAACGGGTAAAACCTCCAAACAGCGCCCCCATACAAATGCTGTCCAGTCCGGGCAGGGCAGCCGCTAGCTGCAGCGAGGCGCAAGGCAAAGACGTGCAGAATCCTAACCCCTCTCCCTCATCACGCAAATAGTGATCAACAAGAAGTCAATTCCGGGTATGAATGCTCCCCCCGAGGGCCGGGAGCATTTGACCACATCCCTGCCGCCACACACAAAACACCCCTCCTCCTCCTTATGCGATGAGGCTAGTCGGGTACTCGCCCTCCTCGTCGTCATCTCCCGCGCCGCCGCCCCCGTCGCCGCCGCCGTCCGCCTCGTCCTCGAGGGCGTTCGTCGCAGATTCGAGCTCGATGTCCGACCCCATGTCGCTGCGAGGCGGAAAAGTAGACGGGCAACGTCGAGAGAACAGCAGTCGCCGGGTCATTCTTGTTTTGTTCCAGTCCACACGAACCAACTGACCAATACAAAAATCCTTCACGACCAACACTCGCCTCCCCAAACCTGAGGGGTTTCACAGAAAGGAGGGGTTTCACCGAAAGGAGCCGACGACACCTTGCAACCAGGCACCTAAGGGCGACGCAACTACATGACTGAAAAACGCGACCGAACTCATCTAATCGTCGATGCGCTATTGATAAGAGAGTAGCAGCAGCTAACCGGCTGACTGACCTCAGTCTCGACACGGAGAGGTTGCTCTTGACCTCCCCCAGCTCGGCCTTGCCCACGAGGTTGCGCCACGCCAAGTGGCACTCGGACACCACCTTCATGGCGTAGGACCGCCCCATGCACCGCTCGTCCAGCGCGAACTTGTTCTCGGGCTTGCCATCGGGGACCTTGTACCTGCAAGAGAA
This sequence comes from Ectocarpus siliculosus, assembly GCA_000310025.1. Lineage (NCBI taxonomy): Eukaryota > Phaeophyceae > Ectocarpales > Ectocarpaceae > Ectocarpus > Ectocarpus siliculosus. The sequence goes on from FN647684.1 coordinate 381,493, forward strand.
AAACAACCAAAGTAAAAGTGAAGCAAGAAAATATACACAAAGCGAGACAACGAAGATAGATGGAAAAAAAAAAAAAGGAGAACCGGCGAATTCAAGCCTCAACAGGAGTGCGAAAAAAAAAGGCCGGGCTACGCTCTAATCACTCAAGGACACACGCGTTTCCAACCGCACAGCTGAGCCGTGTAATCCGCTTTTTTGAGGAAGCCAATACCACCATCAGCTCCGCAGGAGCATGCACCACGGTCGGTGTCAAAGGGACCGCAAATACAATAGCCTGCGATGGAATCAAACCTACACGACAACGAGCAGGCCTCAATAGCCTGCGACGGAATCAAACCTGGTCCACGACAACGACCACCTCTCAATAGCCCCCGATGGAACCAACCCAACCCGACCACGACCAACTTCCTCAGCAGCCCGCGGTGGAATCAAAACTACACGACAACGATCAACATCTCAGCAGCCCGCGCTGGAATCGAAACTACACGACAACGATCAACATCTCAACAGCCCGCGATGGAATCGAAACTACACGACATGGACCAAGACTCACGTGCGGAACCACTCGCGGATGGCGGGCACGACGCCGGGAAGAAGGCGCTCGACGTCCTCAACGTCGTTAAGCTCCGGCGCCCATCGGTCCTCCCTGTCAATTACGATTACCTTCCAGTCCGTCTCGTCTGATACAATTTAGAATGGTCATCAGCACAGAGTAGTGGAAGAGGAAAGAGGCAGGGTCAGACACGTTGATCATCAACAAGAGTGTCGTTGATGCTGTTTGGGTTATAACTGAAATGTGCTGCAGCCACACGTGCGCCCAGAAAAAACGTCGTGTACGGATACAAATCAACCTAAACGATGGTTGAAAGCTGGGAAACGCGGGAGGAAGGTCGCCGCCGAGAACAGCACATACCGTTTCAATGAAACAAAGACAATCTGTACCAGACCTGACCACATTGCGAGTGCATGCTTCAACAATTTCGATCTCGGTTACCGCTTGCCGCAGTTGCTGACCAAAGTTCGGGCGCAAAACCACTGCTCCGTACTTCGCAGCGCACAGAATCTCTCTCTCTCTCTCTCTCTCTGCTTTTCGGGTCGATCACATCGACACGCCTACTTCTCCTCCAGAACACCTTCAACTAGAAGCCTCTTCCAAACACACGACAACACCCCATTTCTTTTCCTCTCCCCCTTACCTTCGTCGATCATGGCCAGCACGCCGAGCACCTTCACCTGCCGCACGTCCCCCGTCGCAACGATCCGCAGCCCGATCTCACACACGTCCAGCGGATCGTTGTCCCCGGGGAACTTGGTGTCCGGGTGCACGTGCTCCGGGTCCTCCCACGTTCGCGGGAAGCACCCGTAGTTGAAGAATATGTCGCCCTGGCGATTAGTCACGTAATTGAAGGGAGGGGGGCACCGCGGGGGGTACTCCCATTGAATGCATGCTTGCTTACACCGCAGCCATGTGTTTGACCATTGAATCATGGGTACTGCGACTGAGTGCTTGCTTGCTTACACCGAGGCCATGTGTTTGAGCGTCGATCATGCATGTCCTGCAAGGGTCGGGGGAAGAAGCCGCAGTAGCAACAGAAACTCATTCAAGACCCCCCCCCCCCCCCCCCCGTCGCAGAAGTCCAGAGCCACCAAAACTTGTCGAGCGTGCGCGCCTCCTCCGCGTGTGTACCTTCTTGAACTCCCGCAGCAGCCCCTTCTTGGTGTCCTGCTTGATGGGGTTCCCGACCTCGTTGGTGGCGATCTCGAACTTCTTGCGGGAGCAGCGGGGGATCTCGCACACGAAGTTGAGGTGGCCGGTGCACTTCTCCGCCTCGTCGCGCACGTAGAGGGGGATGTCGTGCCAGACGGATATCACCTGCTGGCTGCTCACGCGCGCGCGTGCGGCAAGGCGACGCAGCGTTGCGCACGGCGAACAAAAAAAAGGGTGTTCGTGGCAAAGGGGGGAAGGACAACGATGGGTAAGGGATGGTGTGCTATTCCCGCGACACGGAATGATATCCTCGGTAAGACCGCTACAACTGAGAGTGTTTGTCCAGAGCAGGATTCATCGAAAGCGAAACAAACGGCCGGCATCCCTCGTGTGGGTGTCGGTGTGCGGGCGAGTCGAAGAAAGGAAACAGCTCGAACGTTGGCGGTGCCTCAGCAGGGTTGAGAGCAAAATTCACAAAAATTGGACATCAAAGAAGGAGCTTCGCGGGGGGGGAAAGATACTCCTGCACTTTCAACTCCCACGCGGCTGACTTGTTTCGTGCCCTTCCGCTTGCCGCTACATGTGCAAATAAATCTTCGAAGCGGAGGGGCGCTGAACGCATGTGGGACACTGGCGACAAACTGCCCACGCGATAGTACATTCACGCAAGGAAAGAGCATATCCCGGCAACAACAACAACGACGACAGCATTCTACATGGCAACAGCAACAACAACAACAGCAGCAGCAGTAGCAGCAGTAGCAGCAGCAGCAGCAGCAGCACGCTGCCTTGTTGCTGCACTGCACTGCACTGCACGGTACCTGTGAGCGTGTTCCGCCATGGCGAAGCGGAGGCGGTAGTCTAGCGTCCCTTCCTCCCCGCTCTCGAAGATGTTGAGCTTGTCTTCGGCGGAGGCGGCCGGCACGCCCATGTCCGTCAGGCTCGTCGTCGAGGAACCGCTGCGCTTCATGTTTGATTCTAGAGAGGCTTTGATTGTCTCAACTCCTGGTGCTTCCTTGCCCTCGCTGTCTCGCTCTGCTTGTGTCTGTTTCCTGTCAAGAAGAGCGCGGGGCGAACAAGGCGGACACAGTTAAGATCAATCGCAACATCATGGCATGACAACGTAACACTTGGTGCTTGGAAGCGCACACGTGTGTTCATGGATAGCAACGGGCTGATTTTGCGGGAAAATAAATATTCTGAACGCAGCACCGCGCGCGAGGCCGTCATCCGCTGTACAAAAATGGAAGATAACACTTGGCAGATTCAAGGAGGAGGCGGCGAATCACGATTACCACTCCGTTTTGAAGGTTCACTCTCGACCGATCGCCACCGATACTTGTACATAAAAATCAACGTCGAAAGCGGTCGAGTGTGATCAGCGATTGCTCTCAACGCCCTCCGACAGCAACAACGAAGACAGGGGTGGGATGCGGGGGGAAATGTAACTTTCTAGAACACGCTGGAAATTTTCTGCGGCAAGACCTTCGTAGATACGTATCATACGACGGTTTGAATGTCACAACAGCGATTCGCCGGCATGTACCTACGGAATGTGGTGGATAAATTTGTCACCAACACACAATGCAGGGAAGCGCTGATTGTTAGCAAAAAGAGTTACCGAGGTAAAGAAGCAAAACGCTCACACCGCCGTCCGTGGCCGAACACCAGTCAGTAAAGGCGGGATTGTCAACAAGACACATGGCCAAGTGACCAATCATCCGGAAGTTACTGCTGTGCGTTCATCGATTCGTCGCTCTTTTCTCCGTCCCCGGGCCGACACCGACAACAACACCAAGGGCAGGGAGGGAAAGAAGCCTACCGCGGAACGCTCCAGTACGAAGGACGTTGCTCAACCGCAGCCAGTCAAGTGCTGTGTACGTGCTGCGCCTCTCTGTGTTTGCATGCACAGACACGTCATCGACTACGTATACGTGGTGTTCTCCTGCTGCGGTTATGCCGACCGTGGCGGAATGTTCCAATAGGAATGTTCGAATCATTTTCGGGAAATCTCGTCCTGATCATAATTTGCTGGATAATTTCGCTTGGTGTGTGCGTGTGTATGTATGAAGAGCAGTATTCATCAACCGCTGTTGCTGCTGATGTCAAGAAGATGACAGGAGTTCGGTGGTTGCCTTATCACGGTGTAGGTTGTGTGCTGTTCGCTGCTCTGTCGGTTGTGGTGGGGCTATGTAGCGATGTCGGCGTCTGCTCATATCATCAACCTTTTTCGTGTCCGAGAAGCTGCAATTCGGGGGGCGTGTGCGCCCGACTACATGTAGGTATTTTATCCCATGAGAGGCATCGCCCCGCTTGCGTTGTTGCATGAGAGGCCTCCGCCATGACGACGGCGTCCACATCAAACACCGACACGACAGCGGAATGCCTCTGCGGTGCGCCAATCGAAAGGCGAGAACCTTTCTTTCGGGTAGTCTACGCGCACCTGCTGCCCCCATCTGAGTTGTTGGCACACCACACCAACAAGCAGATCATTTTCCCTCTTGACTCCTTGCGCGTCTACGCACACACCAACAGGAGAGAGCGATAAGCTACACGGGGGTGCCCAGAGCAAGGGGTTTTTGCCATTGTGGGCGCCCCCAGCGACAACTGCAGGGAATTCGTGAGAGAGGGGACCATTAGCGTCGAACCGGCACCACACCCATTGCTTGCTGCATGGAAGTAGTGCGTGCGTTGTGGCTCTTTGTCTGTCTTTTCTCCCTCTCAGTCCGTCCAAGACGAGAGCTGTATTGCTGGCGCCCTCACCTCAAAGCTCCGTGACGCAAACAAGCTGGTGCCAAAGACTCACCTGTGTGCGGTAGACAAATTGCCTCGTGTAGCGTTCCTTGAGATCCGTGGGCTTCCTGTGTGTATGGGGTGAGGCAAAGGCAGAGTGGCAAGTGCAAGTCGTGCGTGGGCGTGCTGCGTGCTGCTGCCGTAGGGGCTCCGCGCATCATGAATCATGTCTCACCCCCGCAAAAAGTTCTCCCCGCATTGTTACTCTTTACATGAAACGCTTGCCATCGCCCGCCGTGGTTGAACGACCGTTTGTGATCTTATCTGCAAGTAGTACTACATTGCGTCTTCGTGAATCAGCTGGTCAGTAGAACCTGCGCTGTGCAATTCGTTCATGTATCATGTTCCTACGAAATGCCAACGCGCAACCAACAATTATACTCTCTTGTGTGTACGGAGCGCAAAGAGCCAAGAACCTTGTATTGCTCGTATCGTACAATAGGCGCTCCGTCGGGCGCACACGCCTAAAGAGCAATGCATTTTTATGCCTTGTTGTCTTCCGGATGGACGGGGAAAGAAGTACATACATGTATTTTGGTCGTTCGTTACTCATTCCCTCCGGCACGATGTACTGATCCCTCCATATATATTCCCCCGGCATATTCGTCTCGCTTTTTCCTCCATGTGTGAAGAACACAACGAACGAACGTCGAGCATGTCGACTCGCATTGTTTCTCCCATTTGAATTGTTGCTTGATCGAAGCTGGCGCTGGTTGGTTTTTGTTTAATTTATCGTTCTGACCGCTACCCGGTACCTCTGCCCCCCTCCCGCACTCTTCAGCGGAAGGAAATGGACTTTGTTGACTACGAGCTTACTTCAGTACTCAAATCACGAGTACTGCTGTAGTGTACAGTAGATAGAGCGCAAAAAAGGTAAAAAAACGGGCACTCACAAGTAAAATCTTCAACGGTAGAAAGACGCAGTCTTACGGTCTTCGCGGGCGAAATTCTGCAATCACGCCACACTCACTGGTCGCCTCTTACACAGAAAAACAAATCGTCTACATTGTCTATGGAGACTATCTGCCCGAGAGTGCTTCTATTGTACCAATTTTGCGCAAAGACCATCCCTTCTTCTTCGTTTCATGCGACTCAGGTAGACGTGGCTCAGCGCAAGGACTTCAAGGAACATTGGTAAAAGGGACGCATATTATTCGGTAGAAGGTCGAGCTACAGCAGTCGCCCGAAGTAAACAAAATGAACACGAGTCGCACGCTGTACCCCCGCCAACCTGTCTGTCTGTGTTCTCGTGGGTGTTAGACCAGTGTACACATCAACCGTTTATGAAAACCAAAATTTTATCGTTACGAGCAACAAGGGTTATTATGCGCACCGCATCTCAACCTGCCTCCCTTAGATACTCACGATACCACTTTTGGACGCAGACGGGACAAAATAAGTCGATAAGTTGATTCCGGTCCTCATGGGGGGGAAGGCTGACCTCGCCAAGCACCGGTTCTCCTCTATAGTCGTCTGCTCTCGCTATCAGCAAAAAACCACCGCCGTCGCCTCCCCCCCCTCCCCCCACTAAAACCCCCCGATACTTACCATCGCGCTTTTGCTTCATTGCACCGCCAACTTGTCTTGTTCGTATCAGAGACGATCATAGCGATTATGGTGGTATGCACTTCTCCACCACCGCCTACTACGACGGTTGATCGCCTGTCTTGCCGCCCCTTCTATTCCCGTCCGCCGCTTCTCACGTCCCATGGCCGACCGAAAAAACGGCATGGTGCCAATTTCCGCCACATGTGAGACTAGTCAGGGAGCTGTTCGGGCAGGGCTGTTGGCAGTCGGAGTCCGGGGTGTAGAGGAGCACACAGGGGGGGGGGGGGGGGGGGCGCGGGGGGGTGAGTGGCCATGTAGGTGAATGGGGAACGAGTGAGCGCGTTCGGGAGAGATAAAAAAAGGGTGCAAGGGGAAGAGCGGGTACACTGGTTCCACCAGTGCGTGCAATCAACCTTTCCTGAAACACTGTCCCAGTGTAGAGGTCGTGTACAGCACAAGACCTACGTTTCGAGTGCAGAAAGTCAAGCAAGTGGATGACGCCAAAGAACACATTGGTTCACTGCGATGTGTTAGTATTCCCCCGTGACCACCCACGGAGGTTGCCGTGCCCACCCACGGTAGTTACTGATTTCTGGGGACTATGTTAACCCAGGGACCGATGCAGATGATATATAACCTTGATTAACACACACACGTGCTCTTCCAGCACGGACCGAAGTCACTACAGGTCCTGTTTCAGTGAATACATGCGCGGGCTCCCACGAGGGGCCCCGCACTTGGATTCCCAACAGTATACCCCCACACACACACATACTCTGCAGATCGGATCTTGTATCCAAGTACCCCAAACACGATGAAGAGTTTTTGACCAGGAATGGTGGTACTGAATCCTCCCAATGGATGCATATGTCTGGTACGTGAAAAGAACCTCAACAAAAATCAATAGCAACGACAACAGAAACAGCAACAACAACCGTTTTAGCAGCAGCAACAACAACCATAACAGCGAAAACTACATCATTACCAGCAACACCGCCAGCCCCAGCAACGATACCAGCAAAAGCGATGGCAAACGATGTTTCCCCCTCCCTTCCTCTTACCAGAGCACAATCTGCCCTCGTCGCCAGGCTGGAATCGCTCGGGAGCCTATCGCCGCACGAGCACATGGAGCCGAACTCAAGCGCGTAGTACGCGAAACTAGCAGCCTTGCAGTGCTCCCGGCAGCCCTCGGGGCTGGTGCCTTCGTAGTCGACAAGCGGGACGTTCGCCAGCTCCAACTCGGACCAAGAGTGCCTGTAGCACCCTTGATATTCACCACTGTTGACGTGCGTGCGGTTTGTGTGTAGGGGGGGGACGGGACACAAAGAAAGAAGAGGAATGCATCATCAGTCAAAGCAGGAGGTTTACAGTAGTCTGACCCGCAGCAAAGTGCTTGTGATTAGATGGAATGCGTCAGCTCTCGTCTGCCAACACCATGATGCTCCAATGGTACTACCAGCGAACGAGAGGGGCGGCAGCGTTTAAGGGGGGCCAAAACGTGTTTGTTATGTGGTACCAATTCTATCTGAAACGCTGCGCCCTATGCATACGGAAGTCATTTGTTTCCGAAGGCCGCACATGTCATCCGAAGGTAGGATACGTTCTATGAGTCTTTGTCTGCGTGCTGTGTCGTCCACAAAGTTCGCTGCGGTATGCATAGGTGCGTGAAACGGGTTGGAAACGAGACAGTCGTGGGGACTTTTCTACCTAGGAATGACTTCTACACTGACTGTGTAGGTTCATCGCTACAGGCATGCGTCGTGTCCGCCGTTGGGGGGGGTGGAGGGTTTCAGGGCCTCTCACGGCTTCTCATGGGGGTGGGGCAAAAATAGCTCATCTTGAGGGACTGCACTGCAACGCAAACGCCGCTGGCAAAAATAAGGTATTACTAGTCATGCCGTTGAAAGAGATCGTGTGTTCGAGCAGAAACAGTGTAGAGATCCAAAACCAACGGATTTCATCGGGACACGAGCCTAGGTTGTCTGCAAATCATCAAGAGCGGCGCTTAGGGTTAGCTATTCTTGTGTACGCTGTCTCCTCTCAATGCACGCTGCCACGCACTTTGAGCCGTCGGTGCGCGATGTTGGTGTCGGCGCGTCTTGCTGCTGCTGCCGTCCTTCTTCCTGTTGCTTCTGCTGCTGCTGCTGAGAGGGCGTCTTTGAGGAAGCTGAGTCGTAAGCAACTTCGGTGCGATCCCTGAAGTTGACCACGGTTGACTGGAGGGGGTGACCGCGACAACGACGCCAACGAGACACACGCCGGCACGGGTAGGGTATGCAAGAAACGAACCATGAGAGCAGGCATGGGGAGAGCAGGTTCAGGTGCGACAAGAGATCGAAGACGCAGAGAGGACCGCAGAAGGACAATCGCAAGATCGACCAAGGGTGCTATTCACGCATTCGGGTGGATGGACACTTGTAGTTGACCTGCACCCTCTCCCGGTTCGTTTGTCTCTTTATCTGCCCTGCTCTGTTGCTGTATCGCTCTTGTAGGTAAACCCACCCGCAATATTCCCTCATCTTGCCAAAATGTGTCTCTTACTACACTGTGAAAACACATGCGGCACTTTCTCAGCTGTGTCTCTATCTATCGACTCTGTGTACCTTTCTGTACCCCCTTTACCCCCCACCCCGCAACCCTTCCCCTTACCAGACTCTCTTCGATGACGCGAGCATTGTCCGTCGATGTCGTCCCCAAACTCTTACTCGCGTACGTCTTGTCCTGGGTAGAGAACATGGCCACCCGAGGTGCTTGCAGGCACCCAGTCTCGTAGGCCATAATGGTACGATACCTTACCCCGGGTTGGACCGACATCATGCCAGCATGTTCAGCAATCGATCGCGAGGCGGTCGTGGTGGTGGCGGGTGGTGACGGGGGTTACTGGGGAGAGTAGAAACGTTTCTATATACTTTCTTGTACACGGCTTGAGCGAGTAAATTTTTGTTCTCTTCGCCGGGATTGGACTTTGCTGCGCGACCCGCGTTTAACGAGGTTTGGCAGTATTGGTAGTTGACATCCTTGCGCGATTCGTCCGGTAAGCGTAGTGCGAGAAGGAGTTGTGACCCATACACGTGGGGCGATGACACTAAGACGGAAACGACCGAACTGCGCGGGTGGGAGACAAGAACGTCGCTGCATGCTCTGCGGCCAGCCGAGCCCACTGGATGCCCCACGCTGGGGACGAACTTGTCGGGAGCAACAAGCACGGGACTATGACAGGCGCGAAGCTTTTCCATGATCTCTTAAAGGAAGCACCTCTACTGCAGTACGTCGTCTGCTTCATGGGGGCTCCAAGTACTTTCTTTCACCAGGGGTGGGCGGATACTTGTCGAGCTTGCAGAGGAAACGCCAACACGATGCAACGGGCAGAGCAAACAACCCTAACTCACGGGGTGTCACCGGTGCAGTACCGCTGCGCGTGGGCGTAGTCGTGCTCGCTGGACGTGTCCTCCCGGTTGTGGTTGGCCCCCATGTTGTGCCCGATCTCGTGAATGTGCGACAAGTTGTCGAGGCAGTGCGTGTGGACGATGGAGTACCCGAACCCCTCGAAAGCCGCTCTCGGGGTAGCCATGACGTACCTTGAGACAACGACAACAACGACAACACGGCAGGAGAAGCCGTTGGTGAACACAACATCGTTGTATCTACGCTGCCCAGGGAGCGTGAGTGACCCCTACTGTAGAGCGTAGATAACACATTCAAAGACGTGGTCACGGTGTTAAATGGGCCGATAATAGTGGAGAGTCTGATATAATGTGCTGTCAAGGGGGGCTAAGTGGAGAAAACACCAGGAGAGGTTTAGTCCAAGGGAGACTGCTTTGTTCCGAAGTCAAAGGTAGGAGCATTGCCTCTTTGATTCGCCGAAAGTATCGCACGGGTGCCGGGTTCGTTAGACGGCGTGTCTCAGTACGATATGCCGAGGGATCAGCAGCCAATCTGCTGCGGTAGCTTCAATTTGTTCCCCAAGATAAGGGTGTTATTGGTCGTCACAAGACGGCCGTCTGGCAAGACTACAGGGAGAGGCGGAACGGCCACAACAAGGAGTTCGAGAGGTCGCTACCTGCAGACAACAGAAGGCGACGAGAAGGGAGGATGGAAAATTCGCTTTGGACCGGACGGTGTTGTCTTGGCACGTGAGCGTGCGATGGCCCCAATGGGGTGAAAACGAAAACTAACCCGACGATACAACTGTGGTTGCCATGTGTTGGCGAACATGTAGATTCTTATATAATATGAAGCAACCAAATGTCGTTGACAAGTTGAAATTGAAAATGTCAAGTTGGGAAACGAGCGAGATGTGAGTCAGGTTGCATGTGGCAGCGAGGGATGTGGAGGTGGGTATACGTCTATCTTCCTGTATCGAGAAAACGAACGAGTAGTAGGTAGCAAGACATGAAAATCATGACGACAACACCAACCCACACACGACAATACGCGAGGAGGCCCATCTCGTGTATGAGGTGTCGTTCTAAACTGTTGGGTCCTCGAAGGATAAATCATTCCATCGTCTATGATGGTCAGTAGTAGGAACGACGACGAAAGTAGTCCAGATCAAATAGAGTAAGTGTGGCGACGAAGAACCTCCCGCTGTGCCTACCCCGTTCCGCAGGATCCATCGTAGTAGCCGATTATCTGTACCAGGTCCGCGCCATACTCCGTGCGCAGGCTGTCGAAGATCTCGTCCTTAGCAATGTACGATAGGTCAGAGTTCATGTCCAGACCCTCGACGAAGTCCGCCTGCTTCGGTAGGATGGTAATGAAGTGTCCGATGAAGAATCAAGTCACGATTAGTGTGTCTGTTCGTCGTCGTTTCGGGAGCGCGTCCTTTCTGTGTCGTTGGAGTTGAAATCGACTCGATTGGGGTTGAAGATGGTGTTGCTGGGTTCAGTGGCAGCGACGGCTGTACTTCAGTTTCCCGACATTAGCTCCAGGCCCGCCAGGTGTTTCGATCATATTTCGTCAACATGCTTCACGCAGAGACAAGATTCCTCCACAAATCGAGCGGTGAAGGTCAAGAAGGCTATTGTTTTAAACAAGTCAACCCAGGTTAGTATGGACTGCGAGTGATCTCGGATAGGAAATGACGGAAGCACGAACATGACCATGAGGCAGGCACAAGTACGAGCGACGGTAGGCCTAAAAGGGTTCTGTGCGTGTTGTTGGTTTACGAATGTGACGTGTGCTTTTGTGCGAGGTTCGGGCCAGGTACTGTTGGAGAAGAGGAACATACCGTGTGATCAAGGCCAGTCCACTCTGACCAAAGCTCAGTTGTCAGATGAGACAGTGTCAAAATAACAACAATAACCTCGCCTCCGCGACGTGGACGACGTTGATAGTCGCGCTGATGCCAGAATCGGCCAAGGCATCGTTTGCCGTGGCGTAGGCCGTGATAATTTCCGTCTCCATCTGCTGGTTGGTTAAAAGCGTGCCGGCAGTGCCGGAACTGATCATGGCCGCTGGAGTGTAGAGCACCATGACATCGATCTGAACGCCGAAGGATAGAGAGTTGAAGATGTTGGTCAGGAAGCGGGGGGCAGAAGGTGCTCGTTAGTTGCCTGGATGGGATGCTCATCGAGTTGACCCGTAAGGACCGTCTTGTGCCCCAGCAAGAAGGAAGGCAGACCCGGAGTTGGGGAAAGCCCGCAGGTTTCACAAAGAGACATTGAGACGACTTTACTCTCTGTCATTACCCGCCCTGTGGCATTATTGAAAAGATAAGGAACATGGCCTGCGAGGCAGGGGAGAATGTTTGAGCTGGGAAAGACGATGATGCTGTTTCGCAACACAAATGAAGGAGGGAAAAGGGGTGCGTGGGGGGGTTGGCTGGTGATCGAGAGTCAGTCTGGGAAGAGCAGGAAGCAGGGGGTATAAGCCAGGCAAGCAAGAGAGTTCCCGGAAGAACTGGACTTGGTAACCACGGTATGGGAGCGGGGGGCAAGCGCTCCTACCCTCATACTTGGTCCTCGAGTTTTGTTTACGCTCCCGCACATCCCACCACACGAAAACAACACGCTACCGGGGATCGAATCGAACCCTCTTCCCCGTTGGTGAACTCCATGCAACAAAAAAAAGGCAATGCAAGCACTCACTTCGGTTGTCGCGGTGAGGACGCGACCACTCGGCATTTGAACTTCCGCGGAGCTGAGGCGCCGGACGCCTCTCTCGTGGAAAACTTCCTGCTCCGGTGCACTGGCCACCAAGTATTCCTGGGTGTTGGGGGGATGTACAGAACGGATGTTCGAACGAAGAGTGAGTGCATCGACAAATTAGAGCGATGTTGGACGTATGCATCGTAAGACACAACGAACGACTAAAGATATGCTCCTTCAAGTGTGCGGAAATGAAGAGTACAGTATTTTGGTTGATGCATGCGTGCACGTGCGTGCATGCTTGTATCATGTGTGTGCGAATAATCAAATAAAAACCGATGTGTTCGTGTGAGAACGCCCCATTATCCCCCGGAGAACGACGGTCGTCGACGAAGTCTTACCGGAGAACCCGGGATACAGACGGCCTCCACCGAAAGGGTGGAGAGAGGGGGGGGGGGGCGCGGGGGGCAAAATTTGTGTTCAACTCACGTTGAGGAGGCGAACGTCTTCGTCCTTGGCATCAATATCCGGGTCGCGCGCGCGTTTAGCTTCCATCCCTTCCGACACCTCCATCGCGAGACGACGCCGTTGCACCTCGGACGTCTTTCTGCTGCGCCTAGCGCCTCGCCAGGACTTGGATGTTTGTCCCTTCCCCTCACTTCTGCTGCTGCCACCGTCATAGTTGTTGCCAGTGGTGCCGCCATTGTCGTCGCTGCTGGTTTGTTTGCGGAGGTGGCGGCGGCTTCGACTGCGCCGGAGGTTTCCATCCGCGCCTCGAGCTTCGTCATGATCTTCTTGGGCGTGTTGGCGGCGATGGCCTTTGTGGTGTGCTTGCTCTGGTTCCTCGAAGGTGGCCAAGGTCTCGAGGGATTCTTCCTCCGCCGCGTGCACGAGCTGAACAGTGGACAAGGGATGGAGTAGTGGTGGCCGTCGTCGTCGTCGTGGGAATTTTGGAGTATCGTTGCAGGGGAGAGAAGACGCGCGTTAGTCGAAATAATATGTTTCGCCCTGCGCGCGTGGTGTTTGTAAACAGGACCGAGCGAACGAGAGGAGGCGTGCGAGCGCTCTGTTTGAGTCTTTCCAGATCCTTGCAGTACTCAAGAACGTGTGCGAAGAGTGGGGCGTAAGCATCTACGCTTCAGATAAAAAAAAATGAGTGTAAAACACTCTTGCTGAGAACGAAGGCTCGCGAGCTGTCGTTTACTCCATGGGATGACTACTGTCCTCGAGTAGATAGGCCTAGCATAACTTTTGCACCAAACCTTCGCTCAACACCCATGTACCACGTTCTTCGTTTCGCAAAGCGGAGATTAGCGGGGGGGGGGGGGGGGGGGCCCTACAAAAATTTTCCCAGTTTTTTTCCCCGACCCCCGGGGGGGGGGGCGGGGGGGGAGGGCCCCCCCCCCAAAATTTAAGGGTTTTTACCTTAAAAGGGGATTAAACTCCGTTCCCCCCCAAAATATCCCAACGGGGCAAAACCCCGAAGGGTCCTTTAAACCCTTTTGAAGCCCCCTTTAAAGGGATAAAAAATCCCCAAAGGTAGCCCCCAAATT
>FN647684.1:404910-447854 GCA_000310025.1 Ectocarpus siliculosus
GGAGGGGAGGTAAAGGGTCAAACGAGTGCGGCAGGCGGGAGTAGGGGTCCCCCCCCCCCCCCCCCGGTCTTCGAAAGCTAGTGCAGAACAAAACGTCTTCTCAGAAAGGCGGTCGTAGCCACACACTCGCTGCGCACCTGTCAACCGTGGCCGGGACGTACGTGAAGTCGATCTCCCTGGGCTTCGTCAGCAGGCCCCGGGGGAGCGGCACCTCGGGGAGCACCTTCTGCCACTGCTCGCGGGCACTCGCCTGGTCCTCCTCCGCGGCTGCCGCTGCCGCTGCCGCCGCAGCCGCAGCCGTGCCGCCGACGCCGCCGGCGTGCCCCTTGCCGTTCGCCGTCCCGGGCGCCGCCAGCGCGGAGTGGAAGGGCGTCTTCATCGCCAAGGCCAGGCCCATCTCGAGGGGGATGGGATAGGGCTCGTTGCCCTGGGACAGGTCGGACAGCCGGGCGATCTCCTTGTCCTGCTCGTGCACCGAGCGCTGGGCGAAGTGCTTCGGGCAGAAGTAGGGGAGCTCGGACTCCTGGCAGGGGTACCAGTTCTTCCGGCCGTCGGGAAGGACCTCCTGAGCGGCAACAAAAAAGAAAGGCGGCGACGAGGGAGAAGAGCGGTTAGAGTCCACACCACACGGAACGAGGCGAGGAGAGGCGGGTGCTGTCGAGAAAGCGCGCGAAACAAAAGGGGGGCGTGCGCGTACGATTATTCGCGGCGTGGGCAAGAAGAACATATGGCTCTCCTGTTATAGAAGTGACAACAGGAGGGCCTTGAAGCAGAAACGGAGTAACAATATGGAACATGATAGGTTCATGTCGAAGTCGCGAAGACGAGGCTGGGGGTGAGGACGGGGAGGAGGGGGGGGGGGGCGATGGTTGGGAAAGGAAAGGGGGTATGGCGGGCGTAAGGACGGAAAATTGACGAGGAGAGGGGCGCTACTTGCGCAACACAACAGTGGTAGCATAACAATACGACTGCAGCCAGGTACAAACGGTTCAAATAAGCGGCATGTACGACTCTCGAGCACTTTGCATCTCTCATTCTAGGCGCTCCAATAACGTTTGGTGGGCATCGATGCCGCACGGGGAACGCGCCGACAAGACAACACTGCCAGCCTTTGGAGCTAGCGGTCGGGGGAAGCGCAAGAATAAATATTTTAGTGAAGTTGACATCACACTGGACTCGACTCGCCTTGATTGCGCATGGAAAGTGGACCGAAGCATTACAGCTGGATACCGTGCACCCAATTGATGCCCCCTTTTCCTCGCAGATGATGCAACTCAAGCATCGGGCACGGAAGTACTCCTGCGTGCGCGTTGATGGGGGGGGGGGGGGCACGCAGACGGTATTTGGGGTGGGAACAGGCCGCTGTTGGACCGGAATGAACGGCGTGGAGGATGAGGGGGAACAAACCGGGCGCTGCAATGGACCACGTATGTATGGGTGATTGCGCCCCAGACTGAAGACGACAAGACGGTGCATTGTTACTACACCTACTTTCCTTGAAAGAGCTGGGTGGTCCACGGTGATCAACTTCACCACACCACAAAACGAAGCGGAGGAAATGGCGACTTGTCCTCTTGGGGAGACGCTCCCCGTTCCGGGTACGTGCTCTCATTTCTGGATGTTCTTCGGCCGCTTCACTGGTGTCACGCCACGAGTTCTCTTGGCGTTTTCTCCCTCGGGCGCAAACAAACTACAGCAACCACAGCAATACAGTGGGGGAACGGGCGGAGTCGTCCAGGCAACACAGTCCTCCTCTGAACGGGTCCCTTCCTCCGTCGGTCCCCGAAGCAGAACAACAATGTGTCTGATGCAAACAAAGCAAGGGTATCCCGGAACCGGCCTGACAAGAAGCCATCGGGCTGGATGATACCAAGGTGCGTCAAGGAACGCCCGGTCTGCGGCGCGCTATTTAATGCGGATACCGACCAACAGGAGGAAGGTCCACCCAAAAAGGAGAGAAGACCGGGCGCGTTGGACGGAGGCAAGACGACCGGTTCTGGCGAAAAATCACACCGCCAACCAAACACATGCGGCTCCAAACCATATACTGCCGAGACCACCGAGGTCAAGCTCTGCCACTCGCTGCGGCTGCTCTTTGCTCACTCTGCTGACGTCACGCCACTTGCACTTCGGTGCGGTTTCGTCGTAGATCGTTTGCGGGCTGAAGTGCACGCAGTTGGTGTGGCACCACACGGGCTTCCTGTTCAGCGTCAGGGTTGGCTCATCGGATGCCCACACGTTCCGGTCGGTAGGGATGTCGATGAAGTCCGTTGCCATCTTTGTGTGTAACGTTGGATGCATCGAGAGGTAGCCCGGCGGGGGGAGGGACAGAGGGCGGAAGGGGTTGTTGGTGTCGTTGGTGTTGTTGTTGTCTTCACATTAAAAACCGTTCCGGTCTTCGCTCAGGTACCTTGCTACATCCGTACGTACCGGTCCCACTGACGCGGACGCCTTCCGTGGTCACAGGCCAACTACCCAAAGAGGGGTACACCAAGCTTCTAGAACAATCTAGAACGGAAAAAAATAACGTGATCGGGGCAATCCGCTAGACGACGCTCTCGCTCAGCGAACGCCTTGGCCTCTTCCGCGACGGGTTCGGCGTGGTTCTTCATTTCCTCCTCGCTCTTTTACCGCTTGTTCAGACTAGACTACGTGTTGACCCGGCGGCAAATGAGACGGCTAAGTGAGCAGCAACGACGGGAGTATCGTAACCTAGGTCGGAGGAGCGAGACCGGGAGGCGCTTCGAACATAAAATAGCGGTAGGCGGTCGTTATGTACATCCCAACCTATTGACAGCAACAACAGCAGTGTGGCGGATCGGACCACAGAAAACGCCGCATTCCGTGAACTCGGGTTCCTTGAAATCAACCATGAACGCCGGTGTACTATGTAAATGATGCTGTGCTCACTGCAAGCCTTGCCACTGGAGGGGGTCCCGCAACTGGGTGAAGAACTGTCCGCTCAGCAACAAGTGTGTACACTCATATCTACACATCTACACTGCCGTCTATGGCACATCTACACTGCTGTCTATGGAGAAAGCTCCAGGGGTGTGCGGATTGTCCATGCAGGTCGCCAAGGGGTTAGGACGACAGCAGCAGTTCGCACCTCCAGTCCCTCGTTGTGGCCCAGGTTACAGAAACCGCATTTACGGTCGAGCAGGTCGTCTCCGCTGCTGCTGGAAACGGTTCCGCTTCCGTCGCCGCCGTCATTGGAGCGTGGTCGCTTCAGTCCTTCGGACGCCATCACTTCGTTGCAGTGTTTTGGAGCCTCGGGCGTAGAGGGACGTCGGTCGGTAGTATCCTTAACCCGCGAGCATGTTCCGCTGCGCCTGCTGCTGCTGTTCCTACAAAAAATCCGCGTTTGAATTCAAAAAGTATTGGTCGCCTGTCCTTGCCGTACGCTCTCCCTGCTCTCGTCTACCTTATCGACGGCAAGATGTATCTGGACCTGGACCTACCAATACACTACGGGGGTCTGTTCAAGCAGACCACCGAGCCCTTCTTCGAATCTTGCAGGGAAGGGATCGCAGGCGCGCGGGAGAGAGCCGGAGCCAGCCTGAGCAGGGGGAGAGAGAGGGTGGGGGGTTTCAGTAAGTTCTGAAGGCATTGTATTGTAACGCCAAAGCCAGCGGTCAGGGCGGCCGGGGGGACACAACGCTGACTGTGACTGACTGTGACACGCACGCGAGCGAGAGACGGGACAGTCGCACCGCCGCCCGCTGAGTGGTTGGCTAGCTCTCTACAGCTTCTGTGTCTCCGCTGTGTTTGATATTGGTGGTGTAGAATAGCTCAGCTGTGAGTGCTGGCTGCTCCCGGTGTGATACAAGAAGAAGAAGCAGACGAACCTCTCTCTGTCTCTTTCATGATGTCCGGGTTGCTTGCTGGCACCGACATGTCACCGACTAGGCTGCTCAGGCTGATGGGCCCAGCGGCGCTTCTCGCTGCGTGGGTGTGCACTGGAGACGCAGCGCATACGATCGGCTCTGGGATCGGCGGCTCAAGGACCGGGCTTCTCCGGCCACGACCGAGTGAAGTTGCAGTTTCGGAAAGCGAAGATAGGGCAACAGCCGGTGATGGGCGAGTTCGCTGCTATGGTGCGGATCGATCGGCTCGGGGTCTGTGCGCACAGATGCGGGGCGGGTCGATGGCTGAGGTGATTGTTGTTGTTGTTGGTGGCGGTGGTAGTGTTCTTACTGCTCGCAACACTGCTGTTTACGCACGCTGGCGCGCACTCTTTGATCAAGACACAATGAACACGGGGGAGGTCGCTGACCCTCTGTTCATGTACACTGACGACATCACTCCTGCTGTGTTGTTGGCAGCTGTATAGTCCACCGCAGTCTAGTGAAGACATCTGGTGTACGAAAGGAGGTTTATTACCCCCTCTGGTGTGTACCCTCACCATCTCCAACCCTCAAAGAAACCGCAAAAAATGCTTCAAATGTCTCTGAGGAGGGGTGTAATTCAAGAGGTGCCAATTCCGAAACTCGGAACTTCAAAACATTGTACTTACAATCTACTTTCCCCAGCTCATGTTGCAAGTATGCATCTGCAATATATGCATATGAACCTCATGGAAGATTGAAGATTAGACTGCGGGTGGAGATACCAGACACACCTGGGTAGTTTTTCAGCTCGTGTGAGAATGGTGTCCAGTCTACAGCAGTGTGTCGATCAAACGCAAACTGTGTGCGTTGCGCTTATTCTAGTTTGAGTTAAAGGTGCAGATGTATCGATGAGGCCGAGCAAGGCAGGCTTGAACAAACAAACAGGTGATGTGTTGTATCCACAGACAGATAACGGTCCGGGACAAATTGTGTTACATGGCCAACCTTGTTTTGGTGCACAACAATAAGATGCAGAGAAATATTCGTGAGAGAGGGAGGAAGGTGATGACCTTCAGTAGTGCAAAGGGCAGCAGGCCAACGATGTTTCGTTGCCCCAGCGATGTTTCTCACAAGGCGAGATGCCGTCAAGCACGCCACCACAGAAAAAAAAGGACGCCTCTCTCTCTCTCTCTCTCTCTCTCTCTTGTAGTAGAGGGGTAGGACAGTGAGGCAGGAGGGAACCCCTCGTATGTTGAGTGGGGTACAACAGTGCATAGACCTGCAAAGGAATAGGGTTTGGTCAGAGGCACTCACACGCAGTCCTGCTGCCGCCTGCGTCAAGGCAGCGCTACGTTGAGGCTGCTGCCGTGCTACGCTGTATGAGGCTGTTACCGTGCTACTGCCCGGGCACTGGAACGTTGGGGGGGTCGTAGTGCTGTCTGTGCGAACACGACGCAAGCGACCAGGCTGAGAGCTACCTCCTATGTGTGTAGTTTTATTTTTGCCGACGCTCAACACCAGACAGACCTCTATCGAGAGTAATCCAACCGATCGGAGCTCTCGGAACCCCCTCCCACAAATCAGACCCATTGGTGGTCACACGATTATAGTGTGCAACAACGTATATCACTCTATGAACTTTTCGCTACCAAATGTATGCACAGCTCGGGGAAGATATATATTTGAAAACCTTGAACGTCAAGCCTGGTCGGCCGTCAGTATCGCTCTTCGCGGAGCTGGTCGAAGCTCTTGGCTTTCCGCAAACACACGCCATTCCGAAATATGAAGAAAGGAGTTCGATTACTTCCAAACGTTCTATGTATTAGTTGTGCTTCTCTTTCCCCTACTGCGGTGAACCCCACGGCTGTCTTGTGCCCCTCGTAGTTCTGTCTCCAGACTCCTACACTTCAGAAGAGTTTGGGACTTCTGAATCTCCGCGGGGTACGAGCATCACTTGTGTTGGCTGCGGTACTAATTTGCTGTGGTTCTGGTGTTTGCACGAGATAAAATGGCCGTGTATGCTGTCTATATGGAGGCGGATGCCATTGTGTCTAGCTACGCAGCGGCAAGCTGCACGCCTCGTCTCACAGAAACGCTTGCTTCCAACGAGGGTCGAGCCGTATTTACTCCAGACCGCCCCCCTTGAATTGGTGTTTTGTGTCGTCACACCTGTATCTATACAATAGTCTTATCACCTTTCTTGTGGTCCAGCACTACCGCAGGCTGGCTGTCGAAGGAAACACGATGGGTGCAGGGTTTCCGTGGCGCTAAACGCAAGTGACAAACCAATACACTTGCAGATCAAACAGTATCATGTCTTCATCTACGATACGTACCAACTAAGATGATGGTTTTTCGCCGCTCAGACGCTACACCTGAGGGCGGTTGGCCTCTCCTCATATGCTATCGACGGCTGTGCCGTGATTCTTAGGAAAAACCCACCTTCTTGGACCGCCGGAACAAAAATACTTTAAAGGTTTTTTCTAACCACCCACCCACTTGTCGCCCGTCTTCCACGGTGCACACGTCGGCAATATTTCGTATTGAATCTGACCAGAATCAAGGGCCTACCGACTACTTGTCCACCCTCCAAGACCAGAGCCAGCCGTGGTGGACAGACGGCAAGAACAAGGCGGTAAGCTCGCGGTCACACCCTCGGTTTTGGTTCGGGTCCCCTCGCTGTAGTTTGACGACGTTTTGGAAACGCCTACAGATCGCCCTCATGGTATGGGAAGCGAGGGCACGGGAGTAATCTCTTCTCTGGAGATGATTCGAGCCGCGACTCATCCTAGTGGTGTATCATTTTTCTACGGCTGTTGTCGGCTTCTCTGTCGGCTCTGAGAAGCCAGCGTGCGTTTTTTTCGCGTTAGATGTGAAGATCCACGAAGGCAAGGAACTATATAGTAACTTGACAGTTTTTCTGTCTGGCCTACGGCTCGTGCGGTCGGTTTGTGTAGCGGTTGTCGTTGCTGTTGGTCTTCTCTGTCGTCGTCGCCAAAGTGTCGCCAATCGTGTTTCAAGCGAGGCGTCATCCTGTTTTCTTTGATTGTCATAAAGGCCGGCTTGCTCCCGAGTGCGCAGCTCATTTTCCTCGTTTCGGCGTGTTGCTTTTATTCGTGTGCCTCTTTCGGCTACCCGGCCGAAAGAAACAAAAGAAGCAGGTTCGTGCTGCTGGTGGGGGGGGGGGGTCGGCAAACAAGAAGAGGACCGCAGGGTCTGCAGTAGCGGCAAGAACAAGAAGCTCGGCGAGGGCTGGCTTATCATCGCCATCGTCATCGTCAGCAACGGCAGATCTCAGGTGGCTTGGAGGGGAAGGGTGTACGCATGCCGTAGTCGTCTATACCATAGACCTCGCATCCCTACAATGTTGGGGACGGAGCGATATGCCGGGTTTTCGCCGGGCCAGGCTACGTTTCACAAGGATGGAGCAGAAGCTGGTAGTGTCATCATCCTTGCGTTTGCTGTGCAAATCCGGTGGCTTGGAGGGTGGGGGTTTAAGAATTGAGAGGACGGCGAAGAGAATGTAACCCACTGTGCTCCGTTGTTATCTGTCTCTCGGAGTTGATGGCCCAATCAACCGCGCACGCGGGGCACGTGATTACGTCGTTCGTTTGTTTGTTAGTGCCTGGCCGTGGTGAAAGCCATGCCGAACTAGCTTGCGCTTCGATTGGTGACAGGAAGGATTCAACACGTTTTTTCAACGTCGGGAGTAGCCCTCGCTCTGCAGATTCGCAAGGCGGCAAGCCCTGACGGCATCGTAGCATACACCTCGCTGTAGTGCGACATGGCAATCGCTGCCTACCGCCCCCCCCCCGCCCCTCCGCTCGCCCTTTCCCCCCAGTAGGTTACGGTGTTCGAGTATGTGCATCTGTGTCTTTATTGATAGCATTGGGTGCGCTAACCGACTGTTCAAGGAAAGACGTGGGTGGGTGTATTCTCTCTCCCTTGGCAGTGTATCGGCCATGCTGACCGGCTGATCGGTGAATAGTGCCGGTTGCTCGCTTCTAGTTGGTGTTGTCCACGCCCTGCCTGTCATTTCGTCTCTTGTGGGGTTCGTGTCACCACCTCGCCCCCTGTCTCACTCATCTTCACGTGGCACCGCGCCTTCTCCTCAGGCATCATGCTCCCCCACCTCTCTTGTCGTATGCCTTATCAACCCTTGCACCTCTTCTGCTTCCTTACCGCTTTTTTGGTCGCGGTTCTCTCTCGCTTGCCTCGCTTCCCCCCATCCGGCAGCCCCACGGGATGGGCTGCCCTCCTCGCCCTTCCCATCGTATTCCTCTCCGGCAAGTACAACACCGACGGCGGCAGCAGCAGGGCGCCAGCGGCAGTAAAAGCCAAACCCGCGGCGGCAAAAAAGGCGAAACCGCCGTCCCAAGCCGTGCAGAAGAAGAAAACGCCTACTGCGCCGAAACCCAAGGCAAAACCGAAGCCTAAGCCCGCGCCGACCAAAAGGAGTGGCCCTCCGGCGGCCAGCAGAGGCGGCGGAGGGGTTGCCGGTGTCGTTGGCGGCGTCTTAGGGAAGCTGGTCCCCGACAACGTGAGTGGGGATGCGTCGAGACGGCGTGTTACCACCGTGGTTGGCGTTGACCTTTTTTCGCCTGTGTGTACACGTCTCTGTGCTCTCTGCCGGTTCGGCTGGGCGTGTGTTGTTGTCGTTGAATGGTGAGGGTGACGGTCCCGTGGCGTCTATACTAGGAACTCTCGCTGGCTGTTGCCCGGCTATGTTCGTCGGCGTAAAGTGTGTGAAGCGCGCAGCTAAGGGAGGGCACTGCTACACCCTTTTCGCGATAAGTAATGGGGTCAGGCACCGCGGGGGGGAAAGGCGGAGACAAGAAAAAATCGAGGGTGTACGGTTTCTGCTGGGTCACCCCGGCTGGCGCGTCAAACATACACCGCAAAGTGTATCATAACGCTGGTGCCCAGAACAGCTGGGACGGCTACACAAACTTCGTACGCAACAGTGCGGTTGGACGCTATGCATATTCCTTGAGGTGCTAGGATGTGTTTGTATTTGTGATAAGGCCCGTAGACCTTTGCATATTCCAGTGGCGATTGGCCCTCGGTTGAGCTGTCGTCGACCACGTACTGGAAAAACGGCAGCTTGGCGGCGCTAACGGGAACACAGCAGTGGTTGCCGTGTGTTAACCTTGGTAGGGCAACAATTGACACTCATGACCGGCCATTGCGCTCGCCTCCCTCCCCCCCAGGTGTGGTGTCTGCGGAGCCGTGTGTGCCCTCACCGCCCTCACCGCTAGCCTCCATGTACAATCAGCACATCCCCACATCTCTCCTTTCTCGGTTTTCGAGAGCCTTGAACCAGCTCCTTTCCCTCTGCCCTCCTGACATTCCGTGGTGTAATGCTGGCGTGCTACTGTTGTTGAGCTGCTCCTACTGCTACCACCGCTGTTGCTGCCGCCGCCGCCGCCGCCGCTCCACTGTTCTCTTCCCGGCACTGGGCTCTGCTACATGCTCCTGGTATTGCTCTCCTACAACTGCTGTTGCCGCCGCCGCCGCCGCCGCCGCTGCTGCTGCCGGTCCTCCGTGCCGCCTCCCGAACAGGCCTACCTTCGGTCCCTGTTAATCATTGTCATCGCGGCGCTCGGGAGCGGAGGCCTTCACGCCCTCACCACCAACAACCTGCTGCGCGCGGCATGGCCGATCACCCTGGTTGACCCTTGGCAGGTAAGCGTACTTCTAGAAAATATCGTATATGACACAAGATAACACACCCCCTGGACCGATTTTCAAAGCTCAACTACTCCACGATGAAGAGGATGCATAGACGAAAGGATGCGTTTTCAGAGAGCTCTCGACCAGACGGCTTCAACGCCGCCGTTTTCGGCCCTGCGACTGTTGCTGCTGTTGAAAAATCGAGCTTTGAAAATCGGTCCAGGGGGTGTGTTATCTTGTGTCATATACGGTAGGCCAAGTGTCCAGCCGGTTTTCCTGCCACTCACTGTAACGATTTCAACTCATCCCCTTCGATTGTGGTGATATCTCGGGGTAGTATTTTTATGTGTTTTTATGTAGTATTTCCTATAAAGCGGTGTTTACGCGTATCGGGCGTAAGGCGAAGAAGGCCTGTTGGATTGCGTCGCTTGTAGCTGAACTCGATGGAGAAGTGGACAGGCGGTCTAGAGGAGGGATGGCCCGAACCTCCGCCAACGGCTTGGATCAACCCTTCTGCTGTCCTCCGCTCGTTGCATCAGTGGCTTCTTGGGTTCGGACGAGGATTCGCGCAGAACTCTAGCTAGCGTGTTTTTCTCGCAAAGGGTTTGTAGAGATAACTACTGTAGGCATTCTGGGCGACGCCTCTCCTCTTAGAACGCTGGTCCCTTGCCGGGGCACCTTGATTTTTACTGGCCGACACTGACGTGTTTTCGTTGTTGAGCCGGTTAGTGCTGCCAATCCCAATATAATTAAACCCCACACACGCGTGCATTGTGCGTTTTCAACCTCACCGAGACTGACGTCTTTTGATTGGTCAAGCGGTTAGCGCGGTCAATGCTAGTTATAAAACACCCACACGCTTTGGGCATTTGGCTTGTGACCACGCAAGGCGTCCGCTTCAGTCAGTTGGACCAAGCACGAATATCAGAAGGTACTGAGCGGAGACCGGAATGGTTCTTAAAATCGTAAAGACAACAACCCGCTCTCTCTCTCTCGCGCGCGCGCGCACTGGGGGGCTCCTCCTCCTGTCTCTTCTGTCTAAGGTGCTCGCTGCGTCCGCGTGGGCGTTGAACATGCGGGCCACGTTCGGCGGCGGGCGGCTGGACGGCATCGGGCAAAGCGGGAGCTCGGGGACCCGTCCTGTCAGGTTCTTGTCGCCGGCAGGGTGGGCGTTCGCCATCTGGGGACCCATATTCTTCGGTGAGTGTTCACCACACAACACGGTATGAGGGAAGAGGGAGTGTTGACTACACCACGGTATGTGGGAAGAGGGGTAGGGACGGGGTACCGCTGCTGTAGTACTCTCTTGGGGGGGAGGGGGGGATTGTTGTTGGGGAAGGGGTTGCTTCTGGGAGCCACCGTCTTTGTGACAGAGGCCACCGTCTTTGGGACGGAGGAGGTGAGGATGGGCAGGGGGGATCGAGATCGAGGGAGAGTGACAAGTTTGTGATGCTGCAACACTGGCGGTAACGTGCGGCGGCTGTTATTCGAAGTGTGCTTGTTCTACATACGTCGTTCGATCCATTGTGTATGCCGAGCAGGAAAAATCACTACTCAAGTACGTTCACCGTATGCCGCACTCCTCCCGGTGAACGACTGAATCCACTACCCCCTCCCCACCCCCACCCCCACCCTGGGTCGCGGCTGGGCTCCCTCCCTCCTGGCGTCAGGCGAAGCGATATACGTGGCCTTCCAGCTGATGCCCCTGCCCTCTATCCGCGGATCGTGGTGGCTGTCCGACATAAGCCCTTGGTTCGCTGGCGCCATGCTCTTCCAGGTGAAAACTCGCGACCGTTTGCTGTTCAAGACACACGAAGAATAGAATAGATAGCGAGAGGATCCCCATATCTCCTTTATTGCCTTTGTAGTATGTAGAAACTCGCCACAGCAGAAGCAGCAGCAGCAGCAGTGCAGGGAGGCAACCGTGAACCTTTTGTGTTCTTATTTTCCTTTGCGAGGGAGACCCTTTTTTATGTTGTAGCCCGCGCGCCCCCAATCTACCGCCTGTCCATGCCGCAGTCGAAACACTTACTTCAAGTTTTGCGTTGAATATACGCGAGACGAAAACACACAAACACACACACACACACACACACACACATGTCTTTGATCCGAAGGATAGTTTAGCCCCCCCCATGCTGCCCCCTCACGGGGTCCCAGTTCATGGCAGATAGAAGTGTTTAGTGTTTTCAACCGCACTAAGACTGACGTATTTTCATTGGTCAGCCGGTTAGCGTGGTCGATGCTAACACTACACACACATACACAAATGCAAATCTATGCAATATCCGCCTCCTCGCAACGCTTTGCCCGTTTACCCCCCCCCTCCCCCACTTGGCGAGGTCGCGAGGTCAATGGTCTAACGACTACGGCATGCACGACTATGAGTACACCCCCCCCCCCCTCCCCCACTTGGTGTTGTGCTACAGCTTGGTGCGGTGAATGCCCGGCGTGCTATCTCCGTCCCGCTTTTTGTAGGGATTCGAGGTCAACGTTCTAACGACTACGGTACGCACGGCCATGAGTACCTCCCCCGTTTGCCCCAAACCCGTTATTCCAACCCGTTTGCACCCCGTTTGCCCCCAACCCGTAATCCAAACGCCGACGGCTCAGGCTCTCTGGTGCTTCTCCTTTCGACCGTGGGCGAGGGACAGCGGGCTGCTCTGGCTGCCGGCGCTGCTGCTGGGGGGCACGGGAGTCGCCCTCGGCGGCGTGCACCGCATCCTCAGAGAGGCGTGGTTCACCAGCGACATGACCGTCCTCCAGTACCTCGCGGTCCACGTCCCCCTCAGGTATGTATGTAGTGGTACGTCGGCCGTGTTTGTGTGTACCATGTCTGCGTCTGTCTGCGTGTGTATATTCGCTGTGAAAATTACTACTTCTGTGGCTGTGAGTTTGCGCATCTCGTTTTCTCCTCCGTCTTGCGTATGCAGCCGCACGTGTCTTTTCGCCTACCTTTTGGCCATGTGTCTTGTGTGTTTGTCTTACGGTTGTCGAGTTTCTGGCCAGGGTGAACCGCCGCAACCGGTTCTGATCAACGAACATAGATTACAAGTAGCTCTCAGCAGGGAAACGTCCTTGTCAGTGCGCCTACAAGGTCCATGTGTCTCTTGATATGTCTGTACCATGTATTTCTAGGGTATCTTATTTTATGTGTGTTTATCGATTATACCTTCTTTGCCTTATCCAGGCATGTTACCGTTATTTTCTCTCGCCGGTCTGTCTGTATCTGTCTCAGTCCACTTGTGACGAGAATCAGTGCTGTCAGTGCTGTTTTTCGTCAAACGGCGGGTTTGCTGCCGTGGAGGCCAGTTACAGCAGTAGCACTACTGCTTTTTCTATCAGCAGCTGTCCTTCGTTCAGTGATGACACTCAACCCCCCCGCCTCCGCGCGCTTTCTACACCGACGTGCGTCAGCCTCCACTTGGGCTGGATATCATGCGCCACGTTGGTAAACCTGAACGGCTACTTCGCCACGATAAACAAGCTGTCGAACCGGGTCAAGCTGGGCTTGGCTCTGGGCTCCGTGGTTGCGGCGGTGGCGCTGGGGGTCGCGATAACCCTCCTCCGAGAGGACCCCATCTACGCGGCCGTCGTCGCGTGGGCCCTCTGGGCTGTGGGGAGCCCCGCAGGATGGGACGAGCTCCGGGTGGGTACCTATATTTGTTCGTTGATTGCTCGTTGTTTTGTTGACGTTATTCAACGGTTGTGGTATTTGCTTGGGCCGTGTGTGTGTGTGTTTTTTGGATTCGCACCGACCGCGCTACCCGGTTGACCAATGAGCAAGACTTCCTCCTTGCTGCGACTGAAAACAGAGAATGCTTCTAAAGGCCATCATCTGGGACCCCGTGAGGGGGCGTCATGGGGGAGGCCAAGCTACTCTCCGGATGAAAGACTGCTGTGTATTTTTTTATTCATTCGTTCGTAAGTGTTTGTGAACTGCATCCATTCGCGTCGTGATGGTGCGCTCAAATGCGGACATGACTGTCTATCTGTGTGTCGCCCAATCGAGAAACACCCTCTCTTTCTCTCTCTAGCGAACCAGAGTACCTCAAAGGGAGCGGTGGTGTAACCGTCCGCCAACGGAGGGTCGTTTTATCTCGTAATGTGTTGGGCGACAAGTGCCAAGCGTGCCCGTGGGTACTCACACAGCCTAGGGTTAAGATAGGGTGGAGAGTGAAGAGATCTCGCGCGCCTCACTCCCCGGAGTCAGTATATCATCGGACTGTTCGCAGCATTCGGCGGATCATTCTTGGGCAAAATTTCCTCGGAATATCATCCGTCATGTCGCCAGATGTCTACCGCTGCTGCTGTGTGTACAAAAAACTAGGAAGATGTATTTTTTTATCCTGGCGTTCGCCTGGTCTTTATTTTTTTCTTTCTCCGCCCGTGGCCTAACCCCGAGACCAAAGTAACGGCGTTTGTCATGACCCTGTACACCCAATGTCTATGTAACCTGATTCGTCTGTCTCATCCCCTCGTTTCTCGCCCTGCTTGTTTTTTCACGGCGATTCGCTCCGTGCCCGAAAAAATATTAAAACAGGGCCGTGTGGAGCCGGGCTTGATCCGGACACAGCAAGGCGTAGCGAAGGCCGGTGCCGTCATCACCGCCAGCGCTGCCTGTACCCTCGTGGGGCTGTCCCTCAAGGACCTTGTCATCGGCGCGAGAGGGGGAGACTACGACGAGGACTACTGATGACGGATAGCGCCCTCACTCAAGGAAACTTGGTACTTGGTAGTAAGAACTTGGTGCTCTACACTACATTGTCCCAAAATCGAGGCCCCATTTGTTGTAAGCTCGGTTAAGAAGCCAACAATAAAACGTACATAGCGACCTTTTGTCGCCCACAATAGGAACTAAATACCCCCGCCCCGCCCCGGCCAAAGGTAGAGGTTCTTACGCGCTGTCTGTATTTCAATGACGCCGCACCACCGGGGGACAAAAGATGTACCGTACGCCAGATATACATGCATCCGGAGTATGCTTCATGTCTTTTGTAGACTTTGTGTTGGGGGCTGTTTTCAACAGACCGTTCGTAGAGTCGTTCGAGTGGTTTTAATACTGATTGCAGGACTCATGTATTTGGGTTGTCGGTTAGTTTCGATTTATTGTGTTGCTGACGTTTTGAAGAAAATACACATATTATAGCATCAAGAAAAGAGATGAAAACCCATGCGAGATAATTTGCATGCGTACCCAGTTGTTTTTCGAAAAGATTTTTTTATCTCGATACAGAATAATTTGATGTTTGCATCTGGCTGTTTCGCCCTTCCATCGAAGACGTTCAGTTGGTAGATTTGATTTGTATTCCCGGCAATGTGCGGTCAGGGAAGGTAGTGGCGATGTAAGAAGAGTCAGGATTGGCAATCAAAATTTAGGATCGGCGATCACGCTGCCGTGTTGATGGGTATATACAAAAATTAAACGTTCGTGTTCACGTCGTCGTCAGTGCTTGAAAAGAGTGTGAGCCGACAGCAAGTGGTTGCTGACACAAGTCACAACTTTCAGGGTTGTTTCGAATCAGACTTCTTCGTGGGCACGGCAGGCGTCTTGTGTTGTGGGGTCTGTGGATGGATAACCTGCGAGCACGCGGCACAACCGGTGGTCATGCTCAGCTCGCCGAGTTCCGACAAGTGTCGTAGAGAGCTGCACACCACTGCAGCTTTTCAGTTATATAGCACCCGCACGTATGCATAACAGAACCTCTTATTTTTGGCCGATTCTCGTTTCTTAATTCTCTATTGGATAGAGCCCCACGGTGCCTGTACACTCCTTACTGTGAGCTTCTTGGCTGAGCACCTGACCAAGTTCAAATTTATCTCTTCGAGCCTGAATTTCTTAACTCCCGGGTTTCTCAAGTTCGGGTGCAAACTGCAGTCTTCTTGTCCGCATGATGAGCAAGATGCTTTGCATTGACTCCGGAAATACGCCTTCAACAACCAAAGTCGAAGAAGGTCAGGTGGCGGGATGCCTTGTGGTTTTGAAGGTTTTTGCGGAGCCAAATCGTACGGATGTGGGGCCACACGAAAGCCTTCGAGAATCGTGGCCGCGATCATTCGGAAGGACGCGCTTCTCCAACAATATTTTTGACACGAAAAATACAGCCAGACACCCAAAAATATGGTATCTACCAAGGGTTGGTTAAATCCCACGCCAAGAGCCTTCCCCATCTCCAAGTTTTGAGAAGTAGGTGCATATGTATGCCAACACACCGCGGCGAAACGTACAGGACACTACAATAACTAAACGACACACACCAAACATCCATCCAGATTAGATGCCATCATCAATCTTGTCTTGAACGCCTGGAGGAACCCCGCCCTACCCCCTGCCGAACGCTCGTAACTACTCGCGCCTTCCCACGGACACAGCGCACTGGCTGGCAAGAGACCACACGGGCGACACCTCCAACGAGCAGACAGAATACGGCGGGAGAGCTACAAATCTCTCAGCATGGCTCTCGAGAAACCAAAAAAGATGGCTTTGCGTGGAACAAGAAGAAAATGTTCACCCGACAACAGACAAGAGGTGTCGGGTAAGGCCTTATACAGAAATCGTGTCGAGATTACGCCATACAGCACAGCCGTGTGTTCCGTGTCTCGTCTTGATTCAGCCTCGGGATGCTGCTCTTACTCCGCAGCAGCACAGACAAAAGACAACATACAAGAGACAAAAAGACAGCCAAGTCTAGAAGAGCGGAAGGCGCGGCACGTCCCTCTCTCTTCTCTCCGAGGCCTTTCTTCGCCCTCCGCAAGTGCTGCGTCGCCTGGAGGTAGTTGAAGTACATCGCCGCCGCCCTTAGCACCAACCTGCAATGGTGTGGTACATGGCGTTAAGGGGCGGGGGCCATTCATTATGGCCGCGGGGGGGGGGGGGGAGTCATGTAAAAGCATGCCGTACTCGTTAGACCATAGACCTCGGCCTCGGGCGCGTAATCGTCTGTAGCATACTTCTGTTTTGGAGCACGTTTTCTATTGCATGGAGCAGCCGCGAGCGTGCTGCGGTTAGGAACTACTAAATGGCTTTGGAGTTCATCGCTAAAACCGGGCTAGAGACCCGCCAGCTTATGCGTGCAACAAGGGATAGAGCGTGGACGTCATGCAATCACGAAAACGTTGGGAGTTGGGGCTAGGCGTCAACGCACATTAAACTGCCGCCGTGCACTATCCTGCACCTGTACATGGGGCGGTGTAGGCACGGCCATGGCTACGCATATATTCCTCGAGCACAAAAATATTTGAACATGGGTGAGAAAGGGGCCCTGTGGGTTCATTCGCCGTCGTATACGCGTATGTACTTGCTATTGTGCTTACACAAACGTGATCACTCGAAAGCAATACTCCGTGCTTGGGGAGAAATTTCGGCGAAGCCATGGAACGCTGTTGCAGGATTGGTATGTATCTATTGATGTTGAAGACGAATGGGCTCTACGCGCGGTGCATGGTTCGTCGAACGATACAACACGTAGGACAGTCAAACGGGTTCCTCTGTGCGGGGTACTCGTGTGCCAGTGTCCACGGAGAGCGCAAACCCCTCCCGCGTCACATACAAGACGGCCTCTTCTTTAGTGTTGCAACTCCTCCTCCTGCTGTCTCCAATCCTTGGCCAATGAAATCCATTCGCTCGCCAGTAGGTACACAGACGGTTGTGGGGGTGTGAATCGATCGCTCTGATTGTCGGACTCGAGACAAGAGACGCCACATTTTTACTTTCTCCTCCCTCACCCTTTCCACCACGGCGTCTTCTTCCTCGCCGCCGCTGCCTGCTCTGCCGGGTCCGACGGCAACATCCACGTGCCCTCCGACAGACGATCTTGCACACGGCTCTACATTACATTACATTACATGAGAGAGGCACGGGGGGCCGCCGGCCCGCCCGGTCGCGAGGAAGCCGGGGGGGGACGAAGGTGGCAGGGGGAGACGCAGGCGAGAAACGCGTGAAAATGATGCTCCTACCCACGAACTTGCATGTACCGCTACCTCTCTTGGACAGCGAAGCTCCTGTCAGGATTGGGTTACAAGGAACGCTTGGTTGCTGTACCAAACGACACGCACGGTGTCAGAAGGCCGCACGCGGGGGGAGTCTGTAGGCCACTTCCAGCTGTCACGGTGTAATGTGCTGTCTAGGTGTTGTTGCGGCCTGGACACATGAGGCTTTGCGAGAGCTTGTTGCAAAACCAAGACGGAACGACCTTTTTCATCAACAGTACCGAGTACCACATACTGCAAAAATGCAACAGCAGGAGAATCCTCTCAAGGATCACATACTGCAAAAATGCAACATCAGGAGAATCCTCTCAAGGATCAAAGGCAAAGGCGCTTGCGAGCAAATAACCACGGATCAGTTGAGGACACGTGGCCTAAAGTAATCCCTCCCAGGCAGAGACACATCCCTGTAGCGAAAATACAGCCTTTTGCTAACACGACGCACATGGAGAGGCACAATCGCAACGCAGCAGAGGGCGTGAAATAGTGTTATTACAATTCCACTAGCGACAAGGATTTCAACAACCCTTCCGTCGTGTCCAAGCGCGCATGTCCTGTCGCCCAGTCTCACCTCCATGTCCTCGTTAAGCTTGACCAGCTCCGCCTCCCAGTGCAAACGCCACACGTCCGCCACTCCGGGTGTGTTCGGAATCGCTAGCTGCATGACACGACATTGGTGACGATAACGAAACCAGCGGAAACAATAACCACGGGAGAGAGGTCGGACAAGCTGCGGCGGCAAAACCATTCCCGCATAGCAGAAGCGCGGGACAAAAACAGAGATAGTGATAGGAGACTATGCCGCCGACTACTCAACACTAGCACAGAATCTGCACCAACGACGGGAGAAAAACTGACTGCCGGGGAAAGCGCGAGAGGTATGTACGAAGCCCTTCTAAGCACGATAGGTATGCAAGCACAACAACTGATCTCCAATCCCTACTAAGCGCGAGAGGTACGTACAAGTGTTTAGTTTCGCCTCTACCCCCGCGTCTCTCGAACAAGCTGTAGCGAGCCGAAACGAGAGAAGTAAGTACGAAAGCCTTTCCACCTACCTCGTGGCCATCATGGGGCTGGGAAAACCGAAAAACCGTATAAGCATGGCCAAGCGAAGGAAATCACATCATCAACGCCGGCAGAAAAAGAAAATGGGAATGCTCTCTTTTGCTCTCTCTTTCTCTCTCTATATATATATCAATATTCTCTCTGTCTATCAATATTCTCTCGTCTGTCCCAATACCTTCGTGGCCTCGAGGAAATTTTGTCTAATGGTCTTGGACATCCGTCGAGACGATTGGTCGAAGTCCGCCGCTCCCCCCAGCACGCAGGAAAACACCTCCTCGAACTGCTCGTGAAAGTGGCCTCTGGAGGATAAATAGCAAGCGTTGTTATTTTTCGTGTTTGGTTGCATTGCTTTCATAAGCACCAAGTGTCGTTGTTGCTGATATTGTATTTTTCGTGCCGGTTGCATTCGTTTCATAAGGAACCAGGACGGCAACGGACAGGATGCCATGATGCCATGTCATTGTCTGAGTAGTGCCACACTCTTTACCTCTTTACTCTCTCGTCTACCAACAAGTGTTTTGTCACCCCCAACACTAAACCTGTCCGAAGTTTCACGAAAGTTGAGCTTCGGTGCCAATTCCGGCGTTTCAGATACGCCTGTATATCCTACGAAAACGGACGAAACTCGACGGCATCCTCTTTTACTAAAACCTACCAACTGGCACAGCTCTACCCCCTCTTCTCAACACATGCTGCCGCGATTGAAGGGGCCTCACCGTAAATGCCTCGCGTGCGCCCTGAAGGCCGGCTCCAGCTCTCTCGCCACCGCCGACACCAACGATCCGCGTTTCTCCCGGAGCACCGCCGCGGGGGCATCGATCTGCGGCTGCCGCGAACGGCGGATTAAATTCGACTCGACTGGACTGGACAGGACGAGACGCCTACAATAAAAAACAAAACACACGAATAAAAACATATGCAATCCACGTAGAAAACAAAGGAGAGCAGCAGCAGCGCCAGTCGCATGAAGGCCTCGACGTCCTCTGGGCACATCACTCATGCTTGCATCCACCGGCAGCGAATACGAATAGCAACTACACTCCTTTATCCCTCCAAAGGTGGCACCGATGTTCAGCACAACTGGGAACCAACCCTGCTCATGTGCTGCGGCATTCAAATCAAACCCTCAACAACGAGAACGCGCAGAGGAAAAGTTTTTGGGACGCGCGCGCAAGTTCTGTAAAGCCAGGTAACACTTTTACCGCGCCACAGTTTAGCTCACCTGTGATCTGGAAGACTTTGCCAGGAATGATTGCACAGCCTCGTCTACGATCTCTGCACAACGCAACACAGCGCGGGACAAGGCGAAACACCATGACCAACCGAACAGAGGTGGTTCAATCAAAACAAAACATCACGATAAAGAAACAGAGGTGGTTCGATAGATTGAGTTCAGCGCCAGACAGAAGAACAGGAGTGGATCGACATGAAACAAAGCATCACGAGTTTCAATGTGAACAAAACATCACGACCAAAAACACGAACAGAGGAGGGGTCCGAGAGATCGAACCCCTCGGCGCAAAACAGCGGTGGTTTCAAGGAGAGTCCGATCTGAGGAGGCGTGCAAAAACAGGGAGAAGCGGAACAGCAACGCTTGCAGCCTGCCCCCCCTGCCGGGGCTCCTCGCCCACTCACCCTGCGCGTCGGTACCGAACTGTAGCAGCGGCATCTCTCCCGCCACCGCCGCCTCCACGTCGGTCAGCAGCCTCGCGCACCTCGGACGCGCTTCCGACAGGCAGGACTCCGCCAACGCCGACAAGGCCACGGCTCCCTGCTGCTCGCCTCGACGAGGAGCCTGAAAGAGAAGGGGCCCCGCAAGGAAGGGTGTGTGTGTGTGGGTGTGTACTCTCGTGTT
Source organism: Ectocarpus siliculosus (assembly GCA_000310025.1). Lineage (NCBI taxonomy): Eukaryota > Phaeophyceae > Ectocarpales > Ectocarpaceae > Ectocarpus > Ectocarpus siliculosus. Next base: position 425,320 of record FN647684.1, read on the forward strand.
TCGCATGCTTTAGCGGTTAGACCACTGGCGTCCTCGAGAGGACGGAGCATTGTTGCCGCAGGGGGGGGGGGATTCGGATCTGGATCTGGTCTGGTCGTGTGATCATCGTCGGCGACGACGAGGCATCCCTTTCGATACCGAGCGCCGTTTACACTCCTAGTAGGGACAAACGCCAAATGCCCCGGTCTTTGTCGCGTTCGTACCACTCTTTGCACCATATTTTACTACGCGGGAGGGCGGGGGCGTACTCATGTTTTGTAGAAGTATGCCTTAGCTGTTAAGACCATTGGCCACGCGTCCTCCAGAGAGAGGGGGGGGGGGGGGGGGGGTACTCGCTGTCGTGCAATTGACCGTAGTTAATGACCAACTTGCCCAACCCCATACAGTTTAAAGATGTGCGTGTGTGGGTCACAATGACGGCCGGGGGGGGGGCGGGTTCACCCTTTCGCACGGTTGTTGTACTGCTGTACTGGTCACCCACCACAAATAAAAAGGAAAAGTTCCTCCACATGGAACAACAAAAAGCAACCATACCCTGCGCCCAGGCTGTGCGGTGGCACGTCCCAACAATCACGCCGTGGAGGAAACGGGAGAGGTGAAACACAGAGACAGACACCCGACACTTGAGGTAGCTTTCGTACCCTCCAACACACGTGGTGGCAGGTGGCCATCGATTTTTCGTCATCTTACCTCGGCAAGACGGTTGTTGCTGCTCGCCGATGTCCATATTCCCTCCAGTCGCTGTCGCAGCTGTGACAGGGGCACCGGCGCATGTAGCGTATGCCGCCCGCCGGGGTTTTCGGCACGCTGCCGCACAGCCCCCTCCCATCCCACCACCCCCGCTTGCCGCCGAGGCTTCCGAAAGATGAACCCTAGAACGCGCGCATGGATTTTTCAACAAACAGTCAAATCAGCATCGGAGGGGGGGGGGGGGGGGGGTACTCATAGTCGTGCATGCCGTACTCGTTAGACCATTGACCTCGCATCCCTACAAACCCGGGACGGAGCACGCCGGGTTCTCACCGAACCAGGCTCTCACATCACCAAGCGCGAAGGGCCGTGAGGTATTCGGCGAGTCGCATGAAGGGTGTGCTGCATCCTGCTAAGGATGTTCGGCATCTTGTGCTTACTTCCTTGAGTACGGATGACAGCTGCGTATGGTAGTTCGCTTCCAGAGCCAGTTATAAGTACTGTGTAACTGCCTCGAGGGTGCTTGACCAATTTAACACAACGTGGTGCGATCATCCCCCTTGCACGGAGTGAGGCTTCTCAACCCCGCACAACATAATCTACTCGACCACCATCATGGTAATCGCAACAAAAAAAAAGAGGCAATAATAAAAAAAAACGCGGTAACCTGGTTGCCGAGTTCACGAAGTGATCGGCTTGTTTCACAACGTCGTTGCCAGCGACGAAAACCCAACCCCGATGGAAAACACCACCAAGGGGGAAGCTTGTTTTACAACGTCGGTACCAAGCGACGAAAAACCCAACCCCGCGGGAGGAGGGGGGGGGGGTCCTGATTGGATACTTCTACATAGCGTGTGAAGCTTCGAAATCAGCCATCTTTGCCCAACCGCGCCTTCATAGACAAGGGGGCATCGTGCCAACTCCTGTTGTTGAGACAACTTCAGTATCCAGGCTCCGTCTCTCTGTGCGTCTGATTTCGTCCTTTCCTCACCTCGGTAGGTAGGGTCGAGGAACGATCGGCTGAGAGTCGCAGCCTTAGCCGCGAACTCGCGTCGCTGATAGATGAAGTGCGGCAGCCCGCAGGTCCTGACATCGAACACCTCCGACAGCCCTGCGTCACGCAAGCTATAATAGGCCACAGGTCAGCATGGAGACAGGGAACGCAGATGAGGCGAAGCGCAACAGATCGACAAAGGAAGCAGAGGCGGGACTTAGCGGATGTGGACAGAGGCTAGAGGCCAGAGAGAGAGAGAGAGAGAGAGAGAGAGAGAGAGAGAGATAAAGAGAGCGCCTCAGACTAGATGCAAACGAGAGGCACCCATGCTGGTTACGGGGGCCCCGCAACTCACCAAGTTCACCCTGAAAACACAAACACGACAGTCGTCCAACGGGTGCGTTAGTGTATCGTGCCATTTTGTCTGGAAGTCAGATTATTCATCTTTCGGTCCATTCTCTGGGCGCACCAGTCGGGGTCAGTCACACAGGAGAAAAAAGAAGGCCACACGGGACTGTGTTTGATGTTTCCCTGCACTCCCTCTGCGATCGATTGTTTTATAGTAGGTGTTACGACGACAAGAACACAACATACAACAATCTGACCAACGCCAGGCAAGTGCAGCCGTTCCAGTAGACGGTGGACGGTGAGGGTCCCTCAAATAGTGCCGGTTGAGTATTGGTGCCACTGCTCGGTGTACAGTAGCGCCGGTGAGGTCGCGTGACAGGGATGCAAAACCCAACTTGTCTCATTCTCTGAAATATACAGTGACGTGCCGGTGAATGGGGCGGGCGCATGCAGACACTGCTGAGGGCCCCCCACTGCTGCATACGCCAAGTGTGAGGCTAGAGGCGAGAGAGCGTTGGGGCCGACCTCGCACCTGCTCGGCTTGTCGACGTCCCGCCACAACGCCTCCAAGTTCGCCCTCGCGGCCTTGTCCAGGGCTTCCAGGTGCTCGTCTTCTTCCACGTCCCTTAGCACCAGCATCAGAACCTGGCGAGCCCATCCGAGTCGTTACGCGGGTTACAAAACAAGGACGCGGCTTGGTAGACACGCAATGAGCAAACACAGACAGACAGTTCACGGCATTTAGAAGTGTTTTGTGTTTTCAACCGCACTGAGATTGACGTCTTTTCATTGGTCAGCCGGTTATTAATATCTTTTCATTGGTCAGCCGGTTATTAATATCTTTTCATTGGTCAGCCGGTTACTAATTGCGCGGTCGATGCTAACAACATTAAAAACACGCACACGCACATACTACACCCACACAAGATTGCGATCGGTGGGCCTCGGGGATTGTCGCATGAGCAAAAGGCACCTGGATGAGGAGCAGACGGCAGCAGTATACCTCAAAGCGCGTCTCTTTTTCTGCACCCCATCTAAGCCTAGACTACCGCCGTCGCTCGCGAGACCTAGCCGTCATTCGTTGTTGCCTTCTACCGAGGAGGACCCACGATTGGTGGCCACGTGAAAGATTTCCTTTGCGTCGCTCGCCTTAGAGCTTGATCGCGAGACGGGATTGACCCGGTTCTCTAGTCCTGTAGCCAACAAAGATCGACGCTCGCAATTCTCACGGAACAAACGCTCTCCATTGGTGGGATTCGAAACCCGCGATCGTGGCCGTTCACGGGCTCCAAAAAATGGAAACGAAGTACGTTACAGGACTCCCCGGTCAGTGGATGGGTCCCAACTCAACCTTAGTGCTGGTCAAATACTCTTGATCGGGTTGGGGGCAAGGTAACCTCCTACGAGAAATACGCACATATGCATACCCCCCCCCCCCCAGCCCCTGAACCCCTCAACGTCACGGCATCAGCCCCATCACACGGCCGCAAAGGGAACGCAAAACAAACCCAACACCAAGGACCAAACCATGGCAAGCACACGCACGCCACCTTCGGAAACCGCGCCTGCGCCCCCGTCCCCTCCCTGCCCGCAAGCAGGCCTGCCGTGCCCGGGCCAGGGCCGTCACTGCCAACGTCGCCCGTACCGTCTTGCCCCTCGTACAGCCGCACCGCCTCCTCGAAAACCGACCGCAGGACGGAATACGCCTGCCCGTCGGCACGCCCCACGTCGTGCGCCCACAGGTTCAGCATGATCACGTCGGCAGCCATCACGGCAAATAGAGTAGTCCTTTCGGGTGGCAGACGGGAGCGTGAGGGGAGGGGCCGCGTTTTCAGAAAGAATAGATACAACCAGAGAGAGACTATCCGACCGAGATATAACGAGGCGGTCGTGAGAGGGCCGGGGGACAGAGGGGGGTAAGAGGATACTGTAGTGTCGTTGATGCAGGGGGAATGGGAGAGGTGGCTCTGTGCACACAAGAGTCGAGCCAGTGTTTGGAAGGGTCCAGGGAGTGCCATGCGAATGGACGTCAGGTCCAACCAAGAGGAGGAAGCGTCGCGAGACTAGTACTGACGCGCCTGATAGAGTGCTGCTGTGTGACACTATCAGTAACTACGGTCCTAAGTTCGAAGCATTACTTGCTAATCGTGTGTTGCTCCATGGTCCACAACCACAGCTCTCTACTCCTGTACCGCACTGCTGTACGCATACACTACGAGAACAGGAAAACGTCGTAGTGCTCGCTGTCTACCGGAACACGAACGAGTGTCAGGCACCCATGTGGCCAGGACAAAAGCCAGGCACAAGTCGTTTTCAAGCTCAAGTGCCGCTTGCAAGGTTAGGCTTACCTGCTGTCGAACTCCATGCCGTCGGTACCACCACGATCTCGACTTTGCGTGCCCTCCACGTCTACCAGCACGAACGGCGTTGGCGCTGCTGAAGGCACCGCCGCCGCCGACGCCGCCGTTGCCGTCGCTGCCCCGCCGGAAGCCCCTTCTTTCGGCAGGCGTTTTTCGTGTATCCTAGCACGAGCACCGGTAACGGCGGCAGCAGACGACAAGGAGGCCGTCCCGCGCGCTTCGCCCGTTCGATTGGCTGCGGTATTCTTAGCCTCAGTCTTCTTCTTCTTGGTCTTCGTGCGGACTTTGGAGCGCGATCCCGCGGCGGCGGCGGCGGTGCCGTTCGGACGCTGCTTGCTGCTACCGCCACCACTGCTACTGCTGGTGCTGCTGCTGGTGCCACTGAGTCGCGTTGCCTTCCGTGTGCTGGCGCTGGCAGAGGAATTTTTCGGCTTTTTGGGCCTCTTCCGCCTAGGGGGAGAGCATAGCTGTAGGTCTATCCACGCCCCGATTGTTGTTCTCCGAGGGAGCGAATCCTCCGCGTTCTCCATTACGGGGAAACTGCGCAAAAGAAAGACAAATACACACAGTTATGTATATTTTTTTATTTGTCAGTATGACCCAACGAATCCATCTCTATCGAAGAAAAGATTCTAAGATAGATTAGAATTGAATCCATAGCGTCAGCGAAAGTTCTGTTTTTCCACGATTTCCCGAGCAGCACACAGTGGTATCTCCCCCGTGGGTGACAGGGTCAACAAGACAGTTTGGTAGCCACCTTGTGTATCTATCTGTATGTTATGCTGGGAAGGTTTAGAAGGAAGGTGTTGGGTAGTTGGTTCGGTGTGTGCGTGAAGAAGGCATCGGTGGTCTGCGACCCAACTGTAGCTACTTCAAGCCTGCTGAAGCTTCTCAAGTTATTGAAGCAACTCAACGTAGGTCAGCCTTCCGCAGCTCCTCGTTGCGGACTACGGCCGCATTGGCACTACTACGTATTTCGCAATGTAATCCTCGCGCATTTCCGCCCATACGAGCTTACGCTACTGACAGTGTTCGTCCGCCTCCGCCGGCACGTTCTTATTTTCCGCCTCGTGGACGGCCTTTTTGTCGGCATAACTACTGCTGTACCAATACGCGTACGATCACCGAAAGACTACCCGTGCGAGATAAATCCACAGCAGAGTACCTGTACCTGTAGACTAGTCGTTTCGCATACGCTTTTTGATCTGTTTCAAGATCGCGTGTGAAGCGAGTCTCGACCAAGCAACATACGTAAAGCTGTCACACACTCGAACCATCGGAACGAAGGAAGGAAAGAAGGAAGGAGAGAAGGAAGGCACCACAACGAGGTGGTCGGGTGACACACGATGACGGCTCAAAACGGTCACCGACACATGATTGTCCTCTCGTGTAGGTAGATACATACTTCCCATGTGGTCGTTTCAAGTTTCAAGGCTAGGACTGCTGGAGCCCTGGGTTAATGTAGTCTACTCCACTGCTACAACGTGGTGCATGCTAAGGGCACTCACTCGGCCCAGAGTAGCTAACGAGCCGTTGGTAATTCGCTTTCTCGCAGCGGGGAGAAAGATCAACAGGAACAGGAGAGCGGCAACTGCCGTTGTTCCTCGCCGGAGGTGCTTCGGAGATGTTGGTCGCTGATGCAGTACATGGCCCAACCATGTGTTCCTGTACTCCTCGATATACAGTACGTACTACGGCCACTGGGTCTACCTCCCTTCACAACATGTCGAAACACTCTGTGGCGGGCTGCTGCTGCTGCTGCTGCTGCTGCATCGGCGTCTCTTGTGGGATCATGTGTGGTCTGCGAGCGCGACGCGTGTGAGCCCGCAACGGGCCAACTACTGCTCGTGTGTTCGCAAAACCGGTGGGCCATGACGACCGCATCAGCCAACCGTGGGATCAACAACCACAACGGCCGTTAACTCCTATGTGCAATGGTAGAATCCGTGTGACAGCAGTCTGCTACAGCTGTAGTCTAGTCGACACGCCGCATGCGGTGCCGCTCACCCGGTGCCGAAGAGAGCGTTCAGCAACGTGCTCTTGCCGCTGCACTGGCAGCCGGTTACGGCCACCACCCTGTAGTCGTGGGACGCTCCCAGCTTCTCCGGCAGCTCGTCGAAGTTCACGCAAAAAGTCAAGAAGTCGTCTGCTGCTGCTGCTGCTACTGCTGTTGCCACAGCAGCAGAGGCTGAAGACTTGCCACCGCCGTTGGCGAGAGCGTCAAGCCTGCTGCTGCCGCCGCGGGGATCCAGCAGAGCTCCATCCACGCTGCTCGCATGAGTCGGGGCCGCCACGCCCATGCCACCGGACACCAGGGCTACAAAAACGAAAGAAACTCGTACCATGGCATTGCTGATGCTTGGTGGCTGACAGAGCGCGTGCTGGGGCCTTACCATGTGAAAGAATGGGAGGTTGTTAGGCACGTGGATGATCGCGCTTGCCTGTCGCATCTTGCATCGCAACGACAGGGGCCCCGCGGATTGAAGCCACAAAATGCGGGGGGTGGAGGGGTCCTCCGCGCGACAAAGCACGGGCGCACCTTGCACGGACGAAGCTCTTGTCTTACAGCGTCACCACATCCCGTCATCGAAACCCCTCGAACATCAAGGGGTGTGCGCAAAATGCACTTTTTTTTTACGTCGCGGCGGGCAACGTATGATCGTGATGTACACGAAAGGATGGTTGTATGATGTTTTTGTGTTTGCCCAAATGGTTTGTCATTACACAGCAGGTGCGACTTACCCTTGATGCAATGCTCACATCCCGTAATAAACGTCGAAACACGACATAAATATACGTCGCAACTAAACACCAAATAAAGCACCACCCACTCTGTGGTACAGCAGTGCCAGTTTCTGTGGGGCATGCGATTGGCGCATGACACATACAGAACAGAACAGCATCTGAGCGCTTTCATGTCAACACCTGAAACAGCCTTCGCCTTGCTCTCACGAGCGAGGAAGGACGTAAATAACAATACACTTCCAAGTACATCAATACACAACAATATTTTCTGACAGGACGTGATCGACCGCAACTACAGTAAATAGATATGCACACGCTCAACTACCACCAAAAAGTATTTTCACACACCACCGACTGCTGTGCAACCCTTCATCGCCCCTATCGCTTCACCCAGACGAAGAGGCCCCGCACTGGCCCGTACGGAATATGCCAGGTGAGAAACGACGAGAAATGCTTGAGCGACTTCTTCACGGGGCAGAGCACAGCCTTCTGGAACCGGTCAAGGTCATCGGCGTCCCGACAGACGGGAGATTTCGGGAACATGCCCTCCACGGTCGAGGCGCTGCGGACGACTTGCAGCCGACTCACGGCCGGAAAGTGCTGCAGGAATACGTCGAGGTCCCACCTCGCCGTCTGAGCGTAGCTTCTTCTCTTGGCCCATGCCAGGATGTCCTCCTGGTCGCTCAGCTTCCCCTCCGCCCCCGCCCCCGCCTGCGCGTCTAAATTCCCGCCGCCCGACCTCACCGACGTCGCGCTCACCCTGCCACCTGGAAGCTTGTCGTCGTCATCGGCGGAAAGATAAACAACTCTCGCTCCGTACCTCAACGCTGCAAGCCGGACGGCCCGGCCAAATTCGTCCAGCTCCTGCGCCCCCCCCGCCCCCCCCAGCTCCTCCTTCGCTGCGGCCACGTAAATCGGAGAAAACCCCAGGTACGAGAGCACCTCCACGCCCATGGCAAGCCCTGACGCCTGAGATAGGACCCGGAAGTGTTCCGGCGATCCGTCGGCCACCCCTTCCGCCGGACCCATCCCGGCGACAGCTCCTCCTCCTGGTACCCTCCCACCTTTAACACCCCCCTGCTCCCAGCCCTCCCCCACCCCAGCATCAAACCAGTGGACGTTGACCCTTTGCCGCAAGTATTGCCAGTACTGGGCGCCCTCAGGGCCGCCACTCAAGACGTAAAAGGCCGCGAAAACGTCCCTCGCGAACCTGTTGGCGCTCTCGACACTGTTGGCGACGGCGCCGCTTCGACTCTGTCCCTTCTTTCCTCCACCGCCCCCACCGCCTCCGCGCGACGCGCACAGCTCGGGGTCAACGCACATGTACATGGTGGGCTTCCACCACGTGTACCGCTCCGAAACCCGGAAGAAGTCGTCCATCACCAGCGTGTGCATCCCTTGCAGAAGATACAGCGGCAAGCGGTCCACCGCGGTCGCGCTCGTGCCCACCATCGCCGCCGGCTTCCCGTAAAAGGCTCCGCCCATCCGGGCCCACCACCGACCCGTTTCCTCCCGGTTCGGCGGCGCCATGATCGGCCACCTCCGATTGATGGACTCGAGGGTGGCCGCTTGGTGATCCTCGCCGGCGCCGAGGGGCTGCGATCGGGGGGGATTCGACGACCTCTCGTAGGAACCGAGGCAGTCCAGGGTCTGCTGCAGGTCCTTGGCCAGGATGGACCTCCGGGAGAGGGTGCCCAGGGGGGCGTACTCGCACCACATGGCCGCCTGCCGCAGGCGGCGGGTGCGGAAGGACGCCGCGACGGCGGTGCCGTTGCTCGCGAGGTAGTCGGCCTCGCAGGAGAGTACCTGCTCGTCCGCAAGGTACCTGGCCCTGGCGTCGAATACCGCGACCCAGACCCCGACCGTGGCCTCCTCGTTCGTGTAGGTGCGGAAGTCGTTCTTGACGATCTCTTCCGCCAGGCCGCGGGACAGGCCGTACATGCCGCCCTCCATGTGCTCCGGCCAGTAGACCCCCCTGTAGTCGAACTCGAACACGCCGTCCGTCTCAGTTTCCTCTTCTATCGCTCCCCCGAAAACCAGGCCAGCCGACGGGTCGGCCGGAGGGTCGAGGACGTTGGCTGGGTTAGCGACCTTTGCCAACGCGTGCCGCTTGCCGAAGTACAGGAGCTCCTCGCGGTCCACCGCCTTCGGCGGGAGCCAGCCCCCGCGCCCGAACAAGCGCGACAGGAACAGCGTGCTGTCGTCGTCGGCCTTGACCAGGAGGTCGAAGTCGTGGTTCTCCGTGGTCCAGTAGATGCAGTGTTTGGTCCTCTCGGACGCCGTGTCTCTGGCTTCCTCGACGGGAGCGATCAGGATGTCCCGGTGCGCCTCCGACTCGGCGGCAAGGCGAGCGTTCTCCTCCGCGGTGTAGCTCCGGTCCTCCCCCATCACGAAGATGTGCGACACGCGAACGCCGTCCGGGACGTCTTGGAGCCATGTCTGCCGCAAGAGGTGTCGCCTCTGCCATTCGCTCCGCCGCGTCAAGATGCATATTGCTAGGTTCGTTACTTCCGCCGCGGTGCGTGTCTGGGTGGGGCGACGGTTCGGAAGGACAATCGCGCGCGGCGGCGGCGGCGGCGGCGGCGGCGGCAGGTGCAGGGCGTTAGTATCGTGAATAGTACCAGGCATTTAATCTGCTGTTGCCGGTAGCACTCAGAAAACCACCAAAATAAGGGTCGTTCATTTACTCCATGTGGCAAAAATGAAACGCTTTACTAAACGTGGTCGTGCGTGACAAGTACTTGTATGTCGGGAAGGTGCGTGGAGGACGAGGGTGCAGCAGTTTGCATCTGTGGGTGCAGTCATCAAATTTCGGCCCTCGATGACGGCACCATTACGGGGGGTGGTGGCGAAAACGTACCAGGTTGATGATCTGCAAGATGCAAAGACTCGAGTCACGAGTTCAACGTTCGCAGTTCCCGGACACTCCCTTGTCAGCCTGACTAAATACCGTCAAGAACCTACGACGTTTGGCACACAGGTACCATACAGCAAGCAGTGCAGCGCTGTAGCAGAGCCCGCCGTGCTCTCTACAGATGAGTACTAAACTGGCAGCATCACTCCTAACAACAACGTCGGTCTTCTTCGTAAACAGCAGCCGGAATATTGCCCGCCGGAATGAGAACGGAAAATGACGATATATGTAGCGTCGCTGAACCCGATGCGATCATGTCCTGGTCGAGCACCTCTTCGATACACCGCGCGGAGTCGTGATCACATATGTATCTGATGGCTCTGCTGTCAATAAACTTCATTCCAAACTTATGGCCATCTTATCTTGGCCATTTGCTGGCGTCCTCCTGTCTCTGGTTCAGCGCTCACTTTTGTGGTGCAAGAGAGTCGGTCAGTCTCTCCGTACTTCGAGCACGAGCAGTACAGCAGTAGGCTCGACTTAGCCGTTTTTGGGACACCTTTTGACGGAACAGAGCGCTCCGGCGTGTTGCACGGTCATACACATCCAACCACAAGTTAGCTGTCCAACGGTATCACAGCACTCCTCCACCCTGAACGCCACCACAACATGGCACAGCCCACAGGCAAGAAGCACACATACCTGCTCCACCGGCTGCTGTTCCCGCCGATCCTGCGGGAGTGATGCCGCTCTCGAATGCAAAATGTTTTGGAGCACCAAGATCACGGCACTGGCGAAGATCCCCAAAAACACAAAGTTTTTCCCCCGACCCATCCCACACAGCACCGCGAGCTCAGTTCGCCGAGCGTACGCGCTACCCAGCAGACAACACTGCTGCTGCCGCACCCAACAACCCACTCAGCACTGGGAAGCCCGTACGGCTCAGGAAAAAACGCCAGGGTGCCCCGTGAATGTTGCGAACCTTTCGAGAACCTCTTTTACTGGGTACCCATGTACCCGTCGACCCGGCTGAGAGCAAGTGATCTGTGATTTCTCGGCCCCCCACTCATCAACGTCAACCAAGATAAACGTGCGAGAGATCAGATTCGCACGAACGAGGCTCGCAACACACACGCTCGCCCTCGCGACGTTGCTTGCGTTTGAAAGAACAGGTACGATTCCCTGCCAGCGTCTTGGTTTGCCCGCACGATTATTCCGCTACTGCTGCCTACGGTCAAAAAGAAACAGCGCTAGCAGCGGCGGCGGTGTTGGACACGGCCCGGAAATGGTTGCACCGCCTAGTCAGGAACGAACGCCGCTTCGGGCCGCCGAAAATAGCACCGGCAGCAGTAGTGGACAGGCACAGCGATCGAACCCGCCGCGCGACGGTCCTCGATGGGGCGGCGACGGCGAGAACGTGAGACCAGCGGGGTGGACGGATAACCCTGCTGCGGCAGGAGCAGCAGCAGCACAAGCGAGGGCGGGCGGCAGCGTTCTCGGAGTCCTCTCCGCAAGAAGTACCACCCAGCAGGGTGGCGGCGGCCCGGAAGTGGACAGCTACTCTCTGCTGCGTCCCGCTGGCGGTACCCCTCTCTCCGACAGACGGCAGGAGGCTGCAGCTGGCGTGATGAACCCGGGCCAGACTCGGGGCCTGGAGCATCAGCAGCGGTACGCTGGCGGGGAAGCCCGAGGCGGAACTGCCGAGTCGAAACGGGCAGCATCGTCGGAAGCAGGAGACGTTGAACTGGAGATGTGGAAGCTAGGGCTCCAGGTCGGCTCAAATCTTGACGTGAAGGACACCGTGGACAAGTGGTGCGAGGCCACTGTCACCGCGGTGGACAGAGAGGCCGCCAGGGTTTACGTCTCCTACACCTACTGGGCACCAAAGGTGATGTCGTGGGGGCGCGTTACGGCAGCGGGGATGTGAGCAGCTCGCATGTTCAACTTCACTTTCGTTCTCGGCGGTGTGTACTACAGCGGTAGCAGAGGGCATGTTTCGTACATGCGCATAGCATACATATGCATATGTTTGCGTCTCCGAAAAACTCACGGAATTGTATGCTTACACGTGTACGAACTTTTTTTTGCATTGGTCATGACAAAGCTTGGGGACGGCTCTCACGGAGGTGGAGGTCAGTCCTAGACTAATCTTAGCAAGACTACGAGCGAGAAGAACACTGCTGTCCAGGGATGAACCTTCGCGTGGTTGCAGATCCCTGAATGCACGCTGCAGTCCAGCCTGTGGATCTTTGGAGGGTTCCTGGCGAACCGCGGTCGTCACCCCGCTCTTTTAGGTGTTTAGGTGTATGCATGGATTTTAGCCCGTTGTAGCAAACTTTTTCGTCTCCAGTTACTTGGCCATGACGCGAACGGTCCAATCTCCTTCCACACAGCAGGTTTTATCCGGCCAAATCCTCGTCTCATCCGTTCCTCTCCCTCTCTCTCTGTGTGTGTGTGTGTCGTACCACTCACTGCTGTCGTAACACGACATGTCTCCAGTGGGACGAGTGGATCAGCATTGACTCCCCCTTTCTCGCCCCTGCGGGAACGATGACATACCAGCCGGGAGGTCCGCTTCGTGTTGGCCATCGGGTGGAGGTCCTGGACGAAGCCAACCAAGTGAGACACAGCCTTTCAATTTCTACTGTATGTACCGTAAGGATGCGGGTCTCCGCATAGGGGTGTTAACGTTTATCAAAGCTTTCTTACTCCACAACTAGGAGGGTGCGAAGGTCAAACAACACGTCTAAGGAAAGACCTCGATGAGATAATTCCAAAACCGCCCTTTTCGGCAGTGTTGCTTTCCTAGTTGTCGAGTGGTGAAGCTTTGAAAAACGCTTAACACCCCTGTGGGGAGACCGGCATCCTTACGGTACATACTTGTTTCGCTTGTGGTGCTGTTTCGACGGAAAAGCACGGATGTTAACTATGCCTATCCCCGCGCCAAATATCACGGATGTACATAAGCTATGCCTATCCCCGCGCGCGCCCACGACCGAACAAGCGTTTGATTGTGTGTGTAGCGTACGGGATTGATTTTCTCCCTTTCGTGGAGGCACAATCAACGGGAGGCATCCGACGGCATACATCCGTGTTCTTTGGTAGAGTAGATAAGTAGAAAACTCCTTTTCAGCAGGTTTCAGCCTTCAACAGGCGTGGAAACTTTGCTCGTCCAAGGTTCTTCGGTGGCGGTATTCTAGGAGAAAGCCGCCTAAAGGCAGAGAGGCAAATAGTTTGAGCTTCGGCGTATCACACAAATCTCATCATAATCATACTTCCATTCACGACCTTCACAGTCTGCTTGTAGCGGACTCATTTGCGCTCCAAAGTACTTGTAGCACGAGTGGCCAACTGCAGTCTCTGTTTGTTGTGGGACGTCTGGTGAAATACAAATATGGGTGACATCTTAGTTTTCTTCGTTGATCTCGTACACACGAAGACGGTCGTTGTCTCTCATGTGACATGTTTTTTTGTTATTGTCAAAGTCACATAGTTTTTACCCGCACGTTTTGGACACAAGTGGCTGGAAGCCGACGTGGTGGAAGCAGCCGAAGATGGCCGCGCCCGCGTGCACTTCAAGGGCTACGCGAAGAAGTTTGACGTCTGGGTGTCGCCGCGCGGGGGCAGGGTCCGCCAATACGGGCCGCATCGGGTCGCGGCGAAGGGGGGCAACAGGTCCTCTGCAAGGCAGGCTTCGCTCGCCCCCGGGCAGCAGCACGTGCGGCAGATCGCCCAGCTCAGCAGCCGGTGAGTCCTCTTGTTGAGGTACATAGTAATTGGAGAACAGAGCGGCTTTCTCCCCCTCACTGCAAAGACTTCAACGAATCCCCTTCGACTGTGTAGTACTTCCGTGATTGTGTGCATTTTTTAAGATGATACTGAAGAATCTTAAAAGGACAAGACAGCAGTATTAAATGGTAGCGTTTTGTTGTCTAGCGCCAACTAGAAGACCATACAGCGAACTTTACTTGCTGGCTCTACGCCCTCTCTAGTTTGCTACGAGGGAACATGGGTGTGCTGGTTGTCGCGCTGCAAGCCAAGAGTTCCTCGACGATGGGGCGGGCAACGGACGTACGCTACGAGGAGAACCTATGCGCTACAGTATGTGCTCTTGCGGTTTGCCCGATCGTTGGTCGACGTTCATTTTCTCTGTTGGTGAATCGGTTGTACTGCCGTAGGAAACGAACGCCCTTCTTCGTCGGTTTTCGAAGAAAGTGAGAACCCTTCATTTTAGTTCGCAAGGGTCAGCTCCACCGGCTGCCGTCCCACGTTCTGATACGCAGCCAAGGCTTGCCATGTGGCCCCCTAGTCAGGGCGTAGACAGGAGACAAATTTCTTGCCTCCTTTTAAAAATAATAATGGTACGGAAATCTCATTATGCTCCCGATACGAGGGGGACCTAGTTGGGTTCCCGCTGTTCTTTTTTTCCGACAGCGGTCGTCCGCGCACTGGCGTGCCTTGACAGGTACGAGCACTACCGGCGCGCTTTGGGCAGCCGCGGCCTGCGTGTGGTGCCGGTAGAGGGCGACGGCAATTGCCTGTTCCGCAGCGTGAGCCACCAGGTGTACGGTGACGACAACCACCACAGGCTGGTGCGAGCGCGCTGCATGGACTACATGGAGGTAAGCGAGGGTGTATCGAGGTGCCACGAAGCGACGTGGGTTGCGCTTGATTAAGACGAAACTGACCAACATGAGAGATAGGAGGGTGCGGGATGAGTGAGGCGCCAGGCGGTGTGTAGTACGAGTGAGCTATCGGGCACAGCAGTGGCTCGAAGGATTGCGAGTAGTGCTGTTCGAGCGTGTTCGTTCTCGGCGATAGGTTGGGTTGAGTTTCTCCCGCCTTTGTTGCTTTCGAGTTGGCATGTGCGGTTCTTGTCTCTTGAGAAGGAGTGTATCTTACGTGCAACGTGAGGGAAGAGCGCCAAATATAGCTTCAAAGGCGTTTCTTCGCGTTAGGCGTCACCTCATCACGAGCTTGGCGACTGGTGCGAGTGGCGTCGCGCTGTCTTGTCATATAACCTTGTTTCGTGGACGTTGTATTGTAGTCTAATTCCCAGCGCACCTCGTTGTTTTTCACCCCCTGCTACAGAGCGAGGCTCACTTTTTCGAGCCTTACGTAGAGGGAGATATGGCTGCGTTCCTGCGGTATCTGGAAGTGAAGAGGCAGAACGCGGTGTGGGGTGACGATCCGGAGGTACAAGCTCTCTGCGAGATCTACGATAGGCCGGCGGAGATATGGGCGTACGATCCTCAGGTGAAGACAACGAGGGACGAAAGACGACAACGTGACGGCGGTGGACTCAAAAGCTTGTGTTTTTGGTCATGCCTACGTAGTCGTGCAACAACAGCAGTGGTCGTGGAGCAGCGTGCATTCACGGCGACGATGATGTTTTGCTCCGTGGCAGGATGCCAACCCGTCCCAGCCGAGCCGAGCACCAAGGGAAATTTCCGCTCAGCTCCGTTGCGAGCAACTCGCCGAGCTGCGGCAGACGATGTTTCGCTTGGTTTACAAGCTTGTAAGATCGGCGTGCGTCCGCCTGTTGCCCCGTTGGTGCAGCGAGGCAGCGGCGAAAGGACAGCAATAATTTTCGCTCGGTGCCCCGAGAAGGTTGGAACGTTTAACGCGAGCCCCGCGGGTAGACGTGCCAACTGATGGCATCCTCCCCACACGCCCACGTGATCATGCCCTCCCCCCTCCCTGTCACGTTCGGGTGCCGATTAACAAAAGCTCGGTGCCAAGACGCTACGCACGTTCCACGAAGCCGCCGGGAGCGCGGGCGGACGGCACGGATCGCCCCGACCCCCGATGCGCCTGAGCTACTACGGCGGCGGGCACTACGACTCCGTGGCCCCCCTGGACAGCCAACCCCCGCTCGTCGGCGACGCGGCGGGGCCAGCGGGCGCTAGCGCCTCGGCCGGGAGCGGGGGCGCGGGGGGGGTGGGGGAGTCGGGGGCGGCTGCAGGCGCCGCTGATGCCGTTTCGCCCGCCCCAGAGCCGGGGCAGCTGGAGGAGGCGGCGCTTGAGCGGTCGAAGATACGAGCGGCTGAGGTCGGCAGCGGCAGGTGCGGGGTATAGTGCGGGTCTGGGATGTGGAGTGGGTCGGGTGTTCGTACAGCGGAAAACCGTTGTCTGTTCTGTTCTCTGCCCGGAGACCGCAGCAGCAGCGTGTGGGTGGAAAGGCGGTCCAGGCGACGTTCGGCTTGTCGCCGCGTCTCGTTGGGTTGCTGTGAAATCGCTTTGTGTCTGGTAGTGGTCATCGGTGATCTCAGGCATGAGAGGGAGACTTGTATCGATGCACGGATACTTTGTGCGTCTAGAGGTGGTACGGAAGAGAAGAACACCCGAATAGCCTACCCAAGCATTCGGGTAGTCCTTTGTTGGAGAAAAATGGGCGGATGGTTGGAATGACGCTGTACGGGGGGTGCTTGTCCACAAGGAGTTGCTCTTTTGTTCAGGACCCAAGTGAGGGTGGAAATCTCGACGTTTGGGAGATCGAGCTTGAGTTTATTACCCCGCTTCTAATACTGACGCATTTCCATTGGTCAGCCGGTTGTGCGCGGTCGATGCTAATAATAATACACACACGCGCACCCCGCCCCCATACGCACACACACACGCGTTGTCATGACACACGCCACGCCGGCGCTTTGTGTTCCACATGAAGGTGGGATCTGGAGGAGATGAAGATGCGGAAGGACGACGAGAACTCTCCGGCGGGCCGAGCTGCCATGGATCACGCTTTGGCATGGAGCAGAAACGTGTTTGAGGCACAGGTGAAGGGACAGAGAACCACGTGTCTCAACCGATTGACGGCATGATGTAGTTTTTCACTCGTCTTGGGCAGCTCGTGCGTGGGAACCCTTGTGGCCAAATCAACTCAGCACCATTCAGGCCCTTGTGCTTTTCGACCGGCCGTGCTGTAGACGGGTGGAGAACCGCGTCAGCCTCGCGAAGGCAGTCAGCATGCTGATGGTGACCTCTTGGCGCACAGACCGGACAGCTTGCACCTCACCGCTACCATTGTCCCGTCAACCGCCCCCTACGCGTTTTCATCGCCCTCAAAACACGCGGACTGCGCGATTGTTTGCAGCCGTGGGTCTTCCACCATCCGGTCACATCCGGGCTTCGGTTCCGTTCGCTTTTCTTCTTAGGACGGTAATTCCCCATGTGATGCCACCTTGTCTTGCGCCACGTGCGCACTTCTTGTGTTTTTGTATTCTTGTGGAGCGTTGGCCACCACCCCAGGCACCCCTCGCCGTCTCTCCCGCTCCTAGTGACCTTTGCAGTAACACACTCTCACCAACAACGAACGCTCTCTTGGCAGTTTGACGACTTGGACAGCGCTCTTGTCGCCAGCGTCGACCACATGGAGCAGTCCAACCTTAGTTCGCTCGAGGCCGCATCGCGAGACAGCGAGCTCGTTGTGCTGCAGGTAAGTGAGGGGGTGTCGTATAGTCTCGGGGGACGGGGGCTTGTAAAACACATTTTTTTTTCTATATCCTATCCGTCGCTCGCGTTTTGCACCTGTTTCCTACTGTCATCTATTTGTGGCACGTACTGTAGGTCTCTTCGATCCGGCGTTGTTTAAGGATTCTCCTCCCCCAGTCCCCTGTCTTTCTGCGGTACTTGCCTTCAAGATTTCGTCCCACGGAACGATCCGTATTTGCTACATACTCCTCCGCCATGCTGCACGTACATGCCGTCGTTTCTTCGTCATTTTTCGATTCTGCATGAATCGCGGCCCTTTTCTCGATCGTTTTTTGATGACCCATGTGTGGCTATTTCGAGGCACCAACATACATGCCTATGCATCGCCCTTCGACTTGACCTACCTCGCCACCCGCCGTCGCCCCCAGGAGGAGATGCTGCGCACGGCGCAGGCCCAGAGCGAGGAGGAGCAGCTTCGGAACGCCCTCGAAGCCTCGCGCAACAGCGCCGCGGCGGCTGCGGCCGAGGAAGACCTGGTACGCCAGGCTATGGCCGAGTCCATGGGCGCTGGCGCCGCTGGAGCAGCTGGCGGCGGCGGCGCATCTGCTTCTGGCGTTTGCGTGGACGGCGGTAACGCGAGAGGGGACGTGGGGAGCCCCGCTGCGACCGCCGCCGCCGCCGCAAGCCACAGTGCTGCTGCCGGTGACTTTGCGACGGCGAAGGTCGCGGAGCAACAGCCGCCAAAACAGCAGCAGCAGCAGCAGCAGCAGGGCCGAGTCGCAGCTGCAGGGGCCGCGGACGTGGGGCAGGAGGACGAGGAGCTGAAGAAAGCCTTACTGATGTCGGGGATGGCGGCGGGGGGCGCGTGGGAAACGTTGCCGGCGGAAGCCGGGGGGCCGGCGAAGGGGTTCGGCGTTGACGACTTGGAAGAAGACGACGCCCAGCTTAGACTTGCGATTGAGGCCTCGCTAGCCGGCGAGTGAATATGGGGTCGCGATCTATTTAGTAACTTGTTCGGTCGGCCGGCGGGTGTGCTGTTGGTGTGTTTGTTCATGTCACTGCGGTAGGAGAGAGTGGAGGCGGATCTTACACACTGTATATATAGGGAGTCACTGCTGTCGGGGTGGCTTGCGTGCGTGCTGTTGTCCGCGTTTTGCGCGAGAGCCAGAACAATGAAGTCTGCCGTAGAACACTTGCTGTTACATAAAGTGTTCTTTTGAGTCTTGCGCTCGTCGTTGTGCTCTGTTTGGTGTTTGCTTGGCCTGTAGTTTCATTTAGTTCTCAGTGCTGGAGCGATCGATCTATTGCAACTCATCCTACCTCACTCCTTTCTTTTGCCGCCATGGTAGAGCACCAGCAGCAGCCGACGAGCTCCAGGCCGGTGATTTGCGGCCGCCA
Source organism: Ectocarpus siliculosus (assembly GCA_000310025.1). Classification (NCBI taxonomy): domain Eukaryota; class Phaeophyceae; order Ectocarpales; family Ectocarpaceae; genus Ectocarpus; species Ectocarpus siliculosus. Next base: position 444,137 of record FN647684.1, read on the forward strand.
TTGCCCGCCTTCTTGGTTGCTTGTTCATCATGTCGCTGACTGCTACGCATTCATGTTTTGTCTTGTTGTTGCCATGTCGGTTTACGTCAACTTCCAAGGAACTTGGCGATGATATATCTGTGTTGCAGGAAGGACCACTCCATTCTGTACGCTCTGTCGCCTTCTTTTCGTCCGATTGTGGGAAGCGCGTGTGTGTGCTTTTGTTGGTAGTTTTTTTCCACCGTTGATGTTGCAGGGAAGAGAGCAGCGGTGTCGGTGTGCTTTGTGCACGTGATAAGTTTTCTACGATGTCGTTGTGCGACACAAACACCTGCTCCTGTTTCTGCATGTGCGCATGTGTGACATGATCATCGCGGAGCCGGTTGATCCCGACTTTTTATGCGCCTTTCGAGACTTACAAAACTGCCCAACTGCTGCAACCATCAAGCAACCATCTCCGAGGCTTTCGTTCATTTCGACCCTCTCCTCCTCTCTCACCATTCATTGCGCCAGCAAAAAATGGTCATCAAGGTCGGCGGGCGCGGCTAACTTCTTCCCTTGCAATGGCCTTGGGCTGTGTGTGTGGCGCTTTAGTCTGGAAACTGTGCGCATACGTATTATGATCACGTGGCTCCTCCGTGGCAGGCGTGCAATTTGAAACGGTTTGATGGATTGAGTAAGATCCACACTCACTCGTAGATTGCACGACGTCAACCTATGCTTGCTGTACACTGCTGTACGCTCGTACACCGTACACACCCCACCAACCGCTATAAGGCTACAGCAGCAGCACGAAATAAACGTATTGTGCAACTAGAAGATCCAACGGGAGCATTGTGATGTACTCTGCTGTTGTGCTGTTGGAGTACGTAGTACATGAGCAGGAGCAGACGTAGTATGTACATACAGCAGCATCAATACATGACAGGAGTATCCAGTCGGGTGTGATGGCAGATACAGCAGGAGTACATAGATAGTTCGTGCGTACACAGAGGGAAGAGAGTGCTGAACTCTTCTCGCATTAAAAATCGAAGGTAGTACCGCACGAGGGGAGCGTAGAGAGGGGATCTTGTGTGTGAAGACGGGTTGGAGTAAACGGCACTATTTATTGCTGTGAGCGCTGATTTGACGTGAAGACAAAAAAAAATAAATAGATAGAATGTAGAATCGGAAGATTAACCTGTACCACAAACGAAGAAGAAACATTTGACATTCCCAGGCGCCGCTGCTGTACATGTGTGAGGAAAAAAGAAGTACCAGATTACGTCTTCCGTCTCGAGTTCGGAAGAGACATAGAGGGACAGAAAAATGCACGCACATTGCGAAGAACCCGATCTCTTTCGTGCTGCCGGTAGCAGCTCGCTCCTCAAGCTCGCTCGCACCGGGTATATTCTACAATCCTAGGAATGTGGTCGTTAATTGAAGCGGCACAACAACATCAACATTCTCCGACTCAGGCGGGAACCGAGATCTGTGGGTCAGAGCCATCAAACCCCCTCTTTGACAGGGAGCGACACGACTCTCAAAGCTCCTTCCTTGCGACGTTCGACAGAGTCCATCACACACATGCCACACCCTTATTCGAGAAAAAAAAACACGCCCGCCAAAGGGGTATACGGCTGCACGACCCCCCAAACGACGAGCTCGTGGCGCGGCAAGAGAAGGCGAGAGACACCCACGGCGTGCAAGGCGTGGAAGAGGTAAGACTATCGGTGAGAACGTGGTGTGCGGCATGTGCTGTCGAGGGGGCCCGGCGGCTCTGTGTCTCCCTTTCATTTGAAACAAGACTCAGCGGCGCGCACACGTCGCTCTGGTCGGTCGTAGTACGTGGCGAAGGAAATCAATCCTCTCTTTGGGCGGGGTGCTTTACACACCACAGGCAACCCGCCGGGCCGAGGATGGATCTGCTTTTCGCGAGGACCCAATCGTTCTTGCATGATGGCTATACAAGCTTTCCCCCGGCGAATGTCATGTGTGTGTGGAGAACAACCAATCTTTTGTTATTCTGCGCTACAGTATGTACCAGAGGCAAAAGTGAAAAAGGAGCAACCGGCGAGCGGAGAGGACCGGCGAGCGGAGAGGAGACCGTTTTTCCTGAGCCCCGCCCCGCCTTCCCCCCCCCCGCGCTCCCAACGTTGTTTGGAAAAACCTTCCCGCCCTCGGTGGCAAGACAGCTATTAGAGCTAGCTGCGAGTTGATATCATTGTTGTCGCTCACACGTAGTCCTTTGTACCGCTGTGCGGGCGTCCGGCGAAATTCGAATACGTTGAAGGGGCCTGAGGAAGCAGAAACCAGGATTGCTCCGGCGAAAAGTCTCTGTCTCCAGACCGAGTAGCGAGTCAAACGTGGTTGTTTGACATTTTTTTCACAAAGTTTCTGATGCACGATATTTGTTTGAAGTGTAGACTGTGTCTGGCTACGTTCTTCACCCTTGCACCCGTGCTACACGTGCTTCTGTGTGCAAAAAATCGAGAACCAACAATCCACGACGTGGTGCGCGAGAGTTTTTTTTAGTTTCTGCCGTGGGAACTGCTTGTAGTAGAACACGTACTACGTACCACGTGTCTATCCTGGTCTATCTGGTGCAGCGCAATATTGGGGAGGGGCGAGCCAATGCCCATGACCTGAATCACAACCAGGGAACTCCTGGTGACGCATCCCCCATCTCGCGTTCACTCATGTGAATTTGTCTCGATAATTAACTTGCCCCCGGCGCACACCCCGTTGCACCTACCTTCCCGCCGTTACCAGAGGCGGAGTAAGCCAAGCGAGACAGGGTAAATATCTCTGGAATCAAGTTTTCGTCTCGAATAACAGACAGACGGGCATCACTACAATACGATGCGCGCCAAACCCTCGCGCCCGAAGAGAAACGGCGTGGTGCAGCAGAGCAATGCCTCGCGCACCCCGCTCAACCTGCCCAAGACCCCTCGCAAGCTCGCTCGCCAACCCCCTCTCAAGGTTGGTGGTTCAAGCATTCGATTGACCTCTGCAGCATAGAAGTACTGCGAGCGTGCATATAAGTTTTTTTTTTTTGGAAGTTGACATGATTTGCCGCTGCTACACGCATGTATGCATACATAGTAGTCTCTCTGTGTGTGTACAATATTAATTTTTCCTAGCACATAAAAGTTGTTCGAAATTTGTTGCAGATGTCACGCTGTCTGATGGTTCGTAACATTTGTTTGTTAAACATTAAGTAGGCAACCCCCCTACCTGTGGGTACGCCGTACATGTGCGATCAAATGGCTGGGTATAATAGTGCACACACAAACGTGACCCCCCCCCCCGCGCGCGCGCGTGCCCGCTCCACCGTCACGCAACCCTGCGCAACCTGGATTTCGCATTTATTTGTGCTCAAATTTCGCGTTTGTTCCGTCCAATCCATTCGACTAGGGCACTAGGCGGGAAACCTTGCAGGACATTGCGCGCCGAGTTCCGGTGGAGGTCCTGCTGCCGTACTTCAACTTCTCTCTCCGAACGGCCGCCGATGTACGTACGTCCTTGTGAGACCATGCTCGCAGCAGTCTCCGCGCTAGCGAAAATCTTCAAGCTCAAACACGACCACCGAAGAAACCAGCAATAAAAGGGGAAACTTTTGGTCCCTTATGATTTTTTTTTTTCCGGGAGTGGGGTGATGTTTGGGGGGGGGGCGGGGGGGGGGCCCCCAAAAAAAGTCGGAAAACTTGACACCCGGGGGGAACGGAAAACTTAAAACCCCCCCCCCCTTAAGGGTTGG
>FN647684.1:460004-472831 GCA_000310025.1 Ectocarpus siliculosus
CCCTGAATAGTGAAATACCCTCAATAATGGCATTAAATTCTCGTGTCACAATCTCAACCCGATATAGTGGCATTTTACCAGTATTGAGGACGAGGCCCTCAATAGTGGCATTTTGGGCATCTCATCCCCCCATTAATAGTGGAAATTAAGACGTCGGAGACCCCCTCCCTGTATTTTACCGCAAAAGCTCTGTCTGAAGACGCAAAAAGGGAGATTTTTATGGAGAAGGTTGGCAACACGTACGTCCAAGAGGACACCTTTTCTGACGACGAGCTAGAGCTAGACAACACCGAAAAGTTTGAGAGTGAGGGGGGTGGAGGGATGAAGGCGTTGCCGTCGTTCGCGGAACTGTCAGGGCGTTTTGGTCCTGGAGAAGAGTACGCGGAGTCGTGTGGCACTGGAGAGGCTGGGCATTTCCTCCGTAAGGCAAAGATGACATTCTTCGCAGCACATACATGCCGCTAGACCGGCACGCACGGCAGTTGGACATCAAAGCGTTTGCCCAGTCGTAGTGAGTGGCATTGGTCGGTTGAGGCCTACATGTGTAAAGCATCGTGAAGGTTGGGATTGATGCGCTGGAGTGGGGAGTGTTCGGCGTTTTCAACTGGGTTGCCTTTGTTTGTTTCGCGTACATTGATGTCTTCAACATGTACGTGTGCTTTGCTTGTTGTGTTGAACCCATCATGGATGGCCGGACAAAATAAATTAATGTTAAAGTCGCGGGCCCGGTTTAGCGGTCCATAGTGTCACGAAAAATTATAACCGCTATTCAGGGCATCGCCGCTAAACCTCTTCAGCGGTTATGAACCGCTAAATCGGGATGCTCAATAATAGCGGTGATGAACCGCTAAACCGGGAAAAAGCCCATTTTTTCCCACCAAGAGCAACATCGAAAGTTCATCTTGATGTAGGGCCTGCATGTGTCTCATTGCAGCGGTCATACGAGGGTGCAGATGAAGAAGTATCGACCCTAAGGATGACAACACAGCAAGCACATTAGTGCATTTCAATTCACGAAAGCGCAAAGCTTGTTTTCCCTGATGGACTGTATGCCCTTCATAAAGACTGGAAAATCGTTCCCGTCTCTAACGAACCTGGGGCAAGTTCGGGACAACGCAATGGCAACCAACCACCACGTGCTTGAGCAGCTCACTTGTACTTTTTGTCGCGTGTATCCACCATGTTAAACCCAACCTCTCTCTGATATCCGCTTCGAGGAACGCCATTATTGCCTTGCGAAGATAGTGCGCTGCCTCGCCCACGCCACACAACTCCGCGCACTCTTCAAGCTGGCCAATATCGGCCGGTAGCTCCGAGTATGGCGGCTGCGCCATCACCCCCTTGCCCTTCGCACCGTCAACTTCTGCGGTTAAATCTCGCTTGTAGCTCTAGCTCTAACTCGTCGTCGGAGGGGTTAGGCCCCTTCGTGGACATACTGGAGAACTATTCGATCCTTCTGCAAAGCTTCGATCTCCTCCTGCGCGTTATTTCTGAGTGCGCTACCTTCTGGTCAAGAATATTTGAGACCCCAAGCTTCTGGCCAAAGTTGGGCCGCGCGCAGGGCTGTCGTGTAGCTGCAGCGCGAGTGTTTTTTTTCCGCGCCTGGTGGAGCTAGAAAGCCATTTGTTGCCTCTTTGCGCTAGGTTGGGTGGATTTGCGACGCGAGGGGAACTCTGGGCCTTCTTGGTTGCACACTAATGGCAAATGAGGTATATCTCGTTGCCATCAGGATCCTCCACCCCTCTCCGTGCATGCCGTGCATGCGGCCACCACAGCCACCTTTACAATCGTGGGCGCCGCTTGGACTCAGTGCCGCATCTTAAAGCTACAGTTCTCCATCCGCGCACCGCATGGTGTGTGTGTGTCGGTGTGTTGTGTTATTATCACGAGCATCGACCACGCTAAGGGGCTGACCAATGTCTCTGTGTCTCTGATGAAATTGAACCGATAACCGCTATTGGTGGCTGAACATATGTATGTCCAGTAACCGCTATTATTGAGGGCACGACCGGTTTTCTAGCGGTTATCAAACCGCTAAACCGGGGTGCAGACGTGATTTTATTACCGCTATTCAGGGCATCCCGCTAAACAGGGAGCCGCTAAACCGGGCCCACGACTGTACTTTGTTTCTGCAGTCCGCAGCCTGCACACAAAGGAAAAGGTTGCGATCGCCGAAGGCCTCGTTGTCACAAGGACGACCAAGCGTCAATGCACACGCGATTGTGCAGACACCTGCACTGCGTTTTCACGCGGATACTACTGGTGCACACAAAAAAAGAGGGACCCTAAGATATACACATACACAATGCATATATACATGTTATTGAGGAACAGAGAGAGAGGTAAAAAGGGAAGGGAGTAGTAAGTCCGTTGCTCCTGGCGTCGGGTACTCACAGTTGTTGTTTGATGTCTTGTTTTAGCCTTCTTAGACCAGGCCCGCTCAGCGCCCACTCGGAGAGTGAGGGAGCGGGGCTGGAAGTTTGATCTTCCTTCAAGTGTATTTCAATACCCCTCAACGACGCCAAATATCCATATCCAACGAAAAATCAAAATATCCAATGCGCTCATACAATGTTCATGAAACGCTCATACAATGCTTATACACTTACTTCACAATAATAGTTGCTCTATATACGAGTGAAACAACCGTCCGTAGCGTAAGCATCAATACATAGTCAATAGTGGCATTATTGCCACTATATCCAATAGTGGCATTGCCCTGAATAGTGGCATGATTTTCTCTTGCCACAACGTGCCACTACTACTGTATATATATCGGGACCACTACTGTAGGTATAGGTTTGACTTGCACTCACTCTTGAATGCACGACGTGACCAAATAAAAAGATAAAAAATACAAATAAATGTTTCTACAATAAAAACAGCACAACAACACGGGCAGCCCAAAACCGTTTTTTTATTGTCATTGTGCGGGCCGACGGGATTACTTGTTGTTCGGCAACATACGAATCGATCTAGGTATTTTTTTATCGATCTTATCTTTTTTTATATTATCCGCCAGAACTTCATGTGGTTTATTTAATGTGTAGTTCGGAAAACATCAATGTGTACATGCATGCATGCGTGGTTGGTTGTTGTTGTTGGTCCATTTTTTTTAGTCACCAGCTCTTTGGTGTTGTCACAGCAACGACGGAGACTCCGCAGCAGCAAGAAAGACCACCAGCGTTCGTTAATATTTAGCGCCGCGAACCAGGCATCTCTTCCCAGCACCACAGCTACATGTAGGCTGTGGCTGGCTGCGCTGGAAAATTGAAGGTTGGGCAAAACACATCCATCCGTCATCGATCATCGATCTCCCGGCGATGTCAAGGGTGGTAGCATGGCGACTAGGCTTTGCCGCGGTCGTTGTTTGTCTCTCAGTCAACGTGTTTGTGATAGTAAAGTTGAGCTTCCCTCACCTGGCCGTGTTCGGAGATCGCGCACGATCCGTGGACGCGCCAAAGCTGGCGGTCGTCGTACCGGCGCACGGCGGCGACCTGAGCCGCGCTATGGCATCTCTGTCGCGTTGGCCAACGAAATGCTCCGGTATAACGTTGCACAACGTTGAGCTCGTTCTTTACTACGCTGGGGGAGCGGACGACGAGCGCTGGTCCGATGGCGTGCTTGCCGCGTTGGAGCAGACGGGCGGTAGGTGCTTTGCAGACACGAGCGTCCTCTTCGGAAATCTCACAGACGAGGTGAGTGAGAGAGAACAACGAGGGAGAAGAAGAAAAGTCTTTCACCATTAATAATTAGTCTACATATTTTTATTGGACCAAACAGAGGTGATGCCTTTCGTTGCCAGCGTAGTACTTGCTGCTGTACATCGTATTCACTTAACATGCTGCTGGCATAGATAAGACTAGATGGATAATCACAAGATAGACAGGCAGTGCGGCAAAACAACAACCAACACACAGGCGCGATCGATATTATTCAAAAAAAGAACTACACACTGCTTGCTGCTGTATTCACAACAACACAAAACACACACACACACGCGCGTACACCATACGGTCACGGGTGAGTGAGAACCTTCTCGTGACACAAGCAAAGGCAAACATTGCCGCCCCAGAAGGGAAGGCACGGAGCAAAACACCTTGATATATTGGCGTTTCTTCTGCCTCTTTGTGACTATGGGCTTGCTCTGGCTGGTGCGCGCCCGAACGAACTCAAAGTTCATGTGAAGAGAACAAAGAAAATGCTGAATTTTGAGTGAGAGTGAGGTCGGGAATAAATAACAACAGCAGTGCATATTGTAGACACAATGAACGTCTGCAGATGATGCGTATGCAAATGCATAAATAACAACAACCAACGTCGATGGGATGACGACACCCACCCACCCACCGTCCGTCCGTGTTCCATGATGTTGCTGCATGCATCTTGCATATATATATATCTGGGCCCAAAAACAAAATAATAATAGAATGCATAATATTGAATAATAATAGTAGATACATACTATACGACGTGACGTGCTATGCGTTTCTTCTTCATCGCTTCGCATTGTACAACAACTACGGCAGGCAGCTCATCATGATGATGTGACTCTGTACGTAAGTAGTACCTTGGGCAGAGACAGGCACAGGAAGTTTGCGCCGAATATTGAATATTGTTACCCCCATCGAATATATATGCTTTCAAGTACCGAAAAACGGTGACCTCCAGCATGATGATCCGCAGCACGCCGTGCGTGTGATGCTTTGACACGACGGAGCGTGCGTTTGTTCTCGCCCGCGGAACTCTTTATGTCATTCATTGTCTTGGAGAGTTTGATCATCTCTCGTGTTGAGTGCTGTGGGTTCTACGAATGCATGTATGTACGTACCCCACACACACTAATCATTGTGAAAGGGACAACCTCTAGTCTAGCTGTCTATCTCTCTCAGCCAGTTGCTGCGTAGCTAGCTGCGTGTTGTGTGCTGCGAGTGAGTTGGCGGACCACATGTAGACTATGTATGTAGTATCCAGCGCACATTTATACAGCAGTAGTAGTAGTAGGTCTTAACGAAGAAGTAGAATCTCGATTCATTCATAGTTTTAGTTTTGAGAATACAGTGTAGAGTCGGATGAGCCCAAATCCGGACGGAAATGACCTGTCTGTGTGCCTTGACGGCAGATCTGACTAAAGTGGAAACGAATTTCTGCAGCCCACCACAAAAACAACCCCGAGAGATTCGCCGCTCGCCAACTACCAGATTGCTGTTGTGAGACGTGCTGTTGTGACGTGGCCATACCGCATGGAGAGCTATCGCCCCTGAAGAGCACACACCAAACGCGTACATGGCCTCTGTGCGATTCGAACACGATGTCTGTGCATGCATGTGAGACTTCGAATCGAGCCTCGTCCGACGGACAGTCACCAATCAATTCGTCTGTGCATTTGAGGTTCGCCAACGCACTGACTGCAGGAGACTGTCCCACAGACCAACATATACCCCCCGCACGTTTTTTTTCGGCGGCAGTCACGTGCAACAGCGACGCGCAGTCACCCTTCCTTTGGGTTGTTGGCTTTTTGTGCTCTCTCTCTCCTCTGTGTGCTCGGCAGTGTACGACAGTTGATGGACTTTATGTGGATGGGGGTACTTCGGCACGCGCCGTGCACGCCTTTCGCCAAGCAGCCAAGAAGTAAGTTTGGTTGGTTGCGGTTTACCCAAATCGGGATCTGACTCAATGACAAGGAAGGTCGATCGACGGCGATCAGGATCTGATTATTATGTACTGGGTAGATAATTTGATAGTATTATACCGTACCCCTCTTCAAATCCGGTGAGTTTGGGTGATCCCGTTTTAAGTCCGAAAGAGAGAGGAGACCGGCGGAAGAACTTTTTGCCCAATCAAAAACAGAGTTCTTTGGATCTTCCGGTCTTCATAATAACCAAATCTATCTGTATGTGATTTCGAGATAATAGATAGATGCGAATGTTCCGTGAAGAACAGCCCTTAGTCACAACAACGTTCAAAAAGTAAAGCGTGCACAGCCCTGCCGGGTCTTCCAAGTTGTTCTTGGGATACATACTGGTACGTAGCACGTAGCATGCACAACAAGCAGAGAGTTCATTTCCTTCCGTGTCGTCGGTATATTGTCTGTCGTGATCGTTCGTTAACGCGAGAAGCACAGTGAATGAATATACTTAAAAATACTCGAAATAAGTCCAATACCCACTTGTAGCCGGTTTCCCTCCACTCACTGAAAAGACTCCATCCACCACATCCCGTTCGACTGTGGGTATATCTCGAATGGGTAGTCTTTCTGTGTGTGTTTTTATTATTATTCCTTAACATATATATTTATTTGCGTCTTCACCACATACGTATATATTACTACATACATAGTCTACATACATACCTACATTCCTACATACATACTATACATAATACATAATACATACTACATATATATACCTCGTAACGGGATGAATTCATCATGCTGCAACTCCCTGCTGAGTAATACCAAAATTGGTATCACGAAATAATGCAGTCCTCCTCTCTGTCTGTCTGTGTATTATCTACATTGTAATACATGTAGATAGAGTATCTGTCTCCTGTCGGAGGTCTATTTACGGTCTGTTAGGGACTCTTTAGGTCTCTAACCGGTGTTGAAGGCTACGACACACCGCGCAAGTGCTAGGACACACCGTGGCCAACCTAACCCAACCCAACCCTTACCCTAACCCTAACCCTAACCCTAACCCTAACCCTAACAACCCTCACCCACTGTTGGTCTAACCCTAACCCTAACAACCCTCACCCACTGTTGGTCTAACCCTAACCCCCACCCACGGCCAACGCACGCCCTACCTAATGGCGGCGAACTGGGCGAGAACGCGACTGCGCCGAGTTCTCGATTAATGAATGAATGCGGTGAGAGGGCCCTGGATAGGGTCAAGGCTCAGAACCAGCGCGCTGGTGTTGTCGGAGTCCTCTTGCCTGTTGGTCTGTCTGTCTTTCGAATCGAAAGGTTGAACATTCCCTGGAATACGAAAAAAAAAGTACTAATAAATAATGCCTTCGGGTTGATGCCTTTCCTCATCTATCTCCGCGGGGAGTCCGGTCGGAGAGTGGGATATTAATGGTGATGGTGCTGGTGGTGGTGGTGGTGTCGAAAACCGTCGAAAACCTTTGGGGCACTTTTTCTTGTTGTTCTCGTTTGTTTGTGGTAAAACATGCAGCAGCAGCCAAGACTCTTTGCGGCAGGGAAAAGAAGAACAACCAACAAACAAACAAAACGCTTGGACAGACCAACAACAAAAGTATTTTTGCGCTCTACAGCTCCAACGATCCATTGGTAGATCTTAGCACAAAGACAGCAGCAGCATCCAGCAGTTCAGCAAAAACAACGCAGCAGCAGCGGTATCCTGTTTAAGGTGTCCGTATCCACTCTGTTCGTTTATACTTTGCACCAGCTGGCAACACTAATTAATTTTCTTTTTTTCGTTTATGTAACAGTTCTATCATTTGTGTTCGGCGTAACTTTCGAGTATTTCGCATTTCCAGCGGGCCGCTCTCCGTTCAAAGATCGGTTTTCTCGAGCCCTGACAGACCAGCATTTCTCCCACCATTTTTCACTTGGATTTAGAGTTCATTCTGTCTTTCCGCTTCTGGGCATGTTTCCGCTCCGCCGCCGCTCCGCCTTTTCTCGATCACGTGTGGAGCACTCTGTCTGCTCTCGGGTTTCTCTTCGCTCTCCGTCTGCCTCATTCCCTCTGCAGACCAGCACCAGCACTCTGTCTGCTCTCGGTTCGTTCTCTGCGCTCTCCGTCTGTCTGCAGCACCTCATTTCTGTACGCCCAGCATTCTGTCTGCCTCTTCGTCTCGGAACACAAATATAGTCTCCGTTCAAATATCGTTTTTTTTCGAGCGCATATATCACACACGAACACCCAAAGCTATTTGCCGCCGTCAAAAAATATCTTCACTAGAAACAAGTTCGACCTCTACGCAATCAAAATCTGTTCATAGCCGGCCGCGGACACGATCGCGCACGCGTAGTACTCATGCACCTGCACCTGCACCTGCACAAGAAAGTTCAGCGGACACGACGAGTGGAAGACCTCCCCGAACACGCACGCATTGTCGTCGTCCCGCTATGTCGCCTGCCGAAGAGAAGTGCAATTCTACTGCCCAAATCCGTGCACGATCCAATAGTATACGTGAAGATAAGATAAGTGAGCCCGATAGTAGCACACGAACTACTCGTCGTAGAAACAACCATGCGCCTGCAGAAGCAAAGATAACGACACCTGAATCTCAGTCCCTTCAAGTTCACAACGGGAATGTAGACGAACAACTATTATATAATAGAGGCTGAGATTAATAGCACTAATTTCTCAGGACACTTATCTACTTCTATAGTAACCGCAATTCGGCTGGCCGCGTCCGCAGGGACCATCACTCAACAACAATCAAGTGCAATGCGTCGTCATCGTCTACTGCAACCTAGAGCAAGAACGCAACCCAGAGCAAGAACGAGAAGAACAGCGCTACGTCGTTTCATCGTTCAACGTCGTAGGCAAAACAATCCACGGGTTGGCGTCATCGCCTTCGGTGACAACAACAGTATTTCGCTCCCCGAAGAGCACAAATTTCAGTATCCGCTCCTCTCTGATCCCAACAACATCGTCTGTCAACATTGTGGAGCCAAGCTATGGAAAGAAGAAGTTATCAACTGTTGCAGCAACGGTAAATTCTCCGTCGCCAACTTGCCTCCGTTACCAGACGCTGCCAGAGAGTTGTTCAATCACCCCAACGTAATCCAACACCAACGGCGATTAAATAGTCTGTTTTCTTTTACGGCTCTAGGGGCAAGTCCGAAAGGGTGTTGGGAAGGAACGCCGTCTCCGCCGTCAATGCTCACGATGTGTGGCAAGGCATATCGCCGAATATTTGATGCCGAAAACCAATACAGAGGAGAACAACGTCAACCATCAAATAACGCGAGATTCTATGTCTACGACGACGAGCACAGAGCGCACGGCGAAAGCCTCGGCATCGATCCTAATATCGTCGACTCCGTCCGAAACCTTCTCAGTCAACACAACTCCTGGGTTAATGCTTACCAGAGCGCCGTAGACGAAATCGTCAGAAATGACCATGAGATCCACGACGCACAGATTTGTTTTGGACCTGTAGATCGGACGACACATGGCCCTATTTTGGGTGATCTGCCCACGACGTCGGAGATCGCAGCATGCATACCAAGAAGACACGACGGCACAACTTTTCCGACAAGTATACACATTCCCCCGTAACGGTGACTCGGGAAGACCACGGTTTGTACCTATATTCTCTGCCAGTTACGAGCCTCTCGGTTATCCCTTGCTGTTTTTCTCTGGCACATCAGGGTGGTCAAAGGGAACGTGGCTACGCGACGAAAGACGCGTCGCCGGCGAAACCGTCGGACCATCCGGTCACAAAGTTCCTATCGCTCACTACGTGCGACAAAGAGTACTTTCCGAGCCCACTTTTCACCCATTTAGTAGAGTTACGCAGGAGTACCTCTGCGACATGTACTCACGTCAAGAAGAACAGAGCCTCCAATACCTGTCCTCAGCTGAAGGCCAGAAACGTGCCACCACGTACAAAACTTTAGAGGACGCCCCCCAGGAAGCTCAGATAGGTAAAACGCTCCCGAAAACCTTTCACGGGCATCCAGCCAAAATGAAAGCAAACACAACCGACGCCTTAGCTATTGTATCACGTAAGGGACGCCCTAGTGCCATGCTCACCATGACATGCAATGGTAACTGGGAAGCAATTCAAGCTAATCTGTTACCCGGTCAAACAGCGTACGACAGGCCAGACTTATGCGACCGTGTCTTCAAAATTAAAATGGCTGAACTCATGAAAGACCTCAGGAGTGGCAAGATTTTGGACCGATTGACTTTGAGATGAGCTGCGTAGAGTTCCAGAAGAGGGGCATGCCCCATATGCATTTAGTAGTGCGCTTTGAGGGACCTTTGCCCGATCAGATGGGAGAAATGGACGAATGGTGTTGGGCGGAAGTGCCGCCGCCAGAGCTCAACAATGGTAGATCAAGAGATCAAGTGCTGAACCTCATGGTACATAAACAGTGTGGCAGTCACAACCCCACATCACCGTGCATGAAGGAAGATCGAAAACGGCCTGGAGTTAAGGTGTGCGGCAAAAACTATCCCCAACCATGGCGTGACGTAGCCGCTGTGGGCAAGACCGGTAGAGCCGAGTACCGTCGTAGAGATACCGGAGAGAGATTTCCCTACACGCACAGAGTGAACGGCAAATTTATCGAATCATTCGCCACCAATCAATGGATAGCACCGTACAACATTTGGCTCCTTTCCAAATACAACTGTCACATGTGTTTTGACGTCTGCACCGCCAACGCCATACAGTCAAGTATATTTACAAGTACATCACGAAAGGCGCCGACTTTATCAAGGCCAAGATTGTTTGTGGTGGTGACGAAATTGAAGCTTACCGATCGGCAAGATACGTGTCAGCGGCAGAGGCTGCGTGGCGATTGCTTGGTTTCCACATCATGGAGCGCCACCCTTCCGTCACGTCCCTTCGCTTGCACCTTCCCGATGACAAACACGTCATTGTCGATCAAACTCTTACACGTGCTGAACAGAAGTCGGAAGCCGAACAGACCAAATCCGACCTCATGCTGTACTTTGGAAGACCTACCGAGTCCGACTTCGATTCCCTCACGTACCTGGACTACAACGAGAAGTACATTGTCAACAAAAATGGTACATCATTTCTCACATCTGCATACTGCGGGAACAAATTGCTGGGAATCTCACAGCCACCGCATACCATCGTTTACCAGACGCCAAGAAACATGCGTCTTGCGGTACGCTTCTCTCAGCGTGGCGGCGTAAGCCGCCGAAAGCCTTGTATTTTTATCTCTTTTCCAAGTTTGATTGCGAAGGAAACTGATTTCTCTCTCGGCGCACCACAGGACAACACACTTCACTTGGATTTATAGACTGGCGGGTTTCCTCTCTCGGCGCACCACATCACATGCATGCCAGCATTTCCGAGGTCCGCCGGCCCGTTCTCTGTCAACCGACCGCTCTGTTGCCGTTGCCGCTGTCTTCGGCCCCTCTGCACCCGGTGCTTTTGGGCTCTGCGCTGCCAGTCAGTGCTCCACTCAGTCAGTCAGTGCTCCTGTTGGTGCTGCATTCTGCACCTCGCACACTCCCGCTTTGTTTGTCCGCACGCATCGATCAGTAGTCATCTCGCGCGCAATCCATGCTCCGCAGTCAACCATCATCCGTGCTGCAGTCATTTGCGCGTTTCTGCGAGCAGAGATCACCCCACCCGCGTTCCGTGTCCCTCTCTTTGTTCTCTCTCTCGTGAGTTTTCTCTCTCTCGGTTGTAACCTGTTCATTCAGTCACAGTAGTCCTCCGTCGGCAGCAATCTTTTCGTATCAACAAAGTCATTTAGGCTGCAGTCATCCGCAAAAATATCGGAGTTTTTATTCGATCTTAAGTCGTCAGGTCGTCGCCTGTGTAGACTAATCGCAAGATATGACAACCGTGGGTGGCGCTGCTTCTCGACGCCCGCTCACGTTCGGTTGCACACGCTCCTCACTCCTCGAGCGTTCTCCCACATCCCACTCTTACCCAGCCTTCGTGGAGTCTCTCTCCTGCTCTTCTTCTCTTTCGTATCTGCTGTCTGTCGCAATGCTGTCGGGCTGTCGGGCTCGCGTGTCGTGTGTCGTGTGGGTGTTGTTGCCAGGGAATACAGTAGAAACATTGTACTGCATCCTGTCGTTTCGTCACTTTTGACGAGCTGCTTCCTGTCTTTTTGGGGGTGTACATCATGTGCTTCCTTTCTGTCTTGTTGGAGGTGTCGTTGGCATAGCGCGCCAGTCAGATTGTCGTTTGGTTCGAGGAGGTTCCTTTTCATTTGTTTTGGACTTGGTTAACGTTAGAAACTCATCTAGGGTGCATCAGTGAAAGGCTGCGACATACAGAGGTCATTCATCAACTTCCGAACACGAACGTCGGGAAAAGCACATCATCACACGCAAACATCACGTGACAAATTCATCTCTGCTGGCCTCCTCAATCAATGATCAGCTGCATGCAGCGTTCAGCAAATCCCAGCAACGCCCTGCTCACAGTTCATGTGTTTATATCCTTCCTTTGTATTGTACAGTGATGTCGTCATGTGTTCGCCCACGGGCCATCTCCTGATCCGCGAAGAAGGTAATCGGGGAAGGAATCCCATGAGATATACCATGTTGTAGACGTGCTGAACACTCTTTGCGAGGAATACACATTGATGCACCATATTTTTCAGTCCCCCAAAGAGACCATACAGCCCGGCCACCACCACTTGATTGAGATTTAAGTTTGTAAGAAATTCAGGCCCAACATTACCTTTTACTTGAACCTATCAACTACCAGTACCGAGTACCAGGAGGGACCTCCTTGCCAAATCCACGAAGTACCTACTACCCATCTACCCATACAGGAAACAACCCCACCTAGGGGTGCGCTTTTAATCGGAGGTTCTTGAGTGATGGCCAGAACTACCGCAGTACTCTCTGGTTGATAAAACCGCGTTTGCTGCGACGGGATTTCGCACCCCAATCTTACATGACACAACTGGTGTCCATGTGCGTGTCATGTGACGTTTGCACGGGGACTACCGCGCTGCCCCCCCCCCCCCCCCCCTCCCAACCCCTGTACCCAAATGCTGCCGTTTAAACCAAAGGGAAGAAAAGGAAACCGCTTGTAAACCACCGGAATTTTCCCCCACTCCCAAAAAATCCAAACCCCCCCGAAATTAAAAACTAAACCCTGGTTTTCCTTTCAACCCCCGAAGG
>FN647684.1:482318-523229 GCA_000310025.1 Ectocarpus siliculosus
GGTTTTTTGAAAAGACTTCGGGTTCCCGGAGGAGCCCTTAAATTTTTCAAGGGGGGGAGGTTTTGAAAGGGGGGGGGGGGGGGGGCGAAAGTTCGCGAAGAAATTCAAAGGACAAGCTACTACTGCAGCTAGCTGTGTGTGGCTACGAACCCAAAGCATATACATGCACTTTCAGAGCACTCTCGAGCGTGCCGCATATATACAGTTTTCACACCAATTTAGCGTAGCGTCGCATCGCCTGCTCTTGCTAATTCCCGGCATGTAAAGTAGCAATAAAATGGTACTTCGAAGTATACATTTGCCGAATGGCGTCCACTACAGCAACACACCGACACCCCCTAGCCTACTCACAGTAGTTCATCATTTTCAAGGAGACGCTGCCGTGCTGGATTTGGGCGTGCTGGAGCCTCCGTGTGTCCGGCTGAATGTAGCTAGCTATGTTGGTACGTTAAAGACACAACGGTACGTAATGAATAACGATCGGCTTCTACATGCTCCCGAAGATATAAAGTTCCGCGTCCCGTGGTGCGTTCTCCAAGTTCTGCTTGTAGGTCAAGAAGCGGATTTTCTGCCGTAGCCAATATCGCGCTTCTTCCAAACATGAGCCCCTCCCCCCCCAAAAAAAAGAAAAGGAACTGCCGTGTTTTCTCTGCAGGCTTTGACCTGCCGAACCTCAATTTTCTGATTAGAACCTCGCCAAACACTTGTTGTTGTTGTTGCTGTGCCGCATCACCCACGCGCGGCACACACACGCCAGAAACTTGGCAACCGAGAGCGCATCCCGGCAACGCGTGCTGGCGATATAGGGCCGGATCGTTTCTAGACCTGCCCGCGGGAGAGAATGTCGTGCACGGTTTCGCAGGCTACGACGCGCACGTGTACCCGGTCGACCTCTACCCGGCCTTGCGGGACCACTTGAGAGCCGCCTCGGAGGGGTCGCAGGAGCTGGTGGAAGCAATGAAGCAGGGGGAGTGCACCTTCGGGAAGAGCGACTTTTTCCGGCCGTCGATGATGCGGAGAAAAGCCGAAGACCCCGAAAAGCAACAGCTGTTCCGGCGGGAGATGCAGTACAATCTCATGGCAACGTTCTTGTGGTGAGGGTTGCGCGCGCGGCGAGTAAAAAATAGGCGTGCTTCAAGTTTGGAGAGAGGGGTAGAGGGGCGGACGAACCGGGGTTGGTTGCTTATAAAAAAATAGAAAATCAATGCCTGGTCACCCCCCCCTCCAAAACCCCGACACCAACGGACTATAGCTGTGACAGGTAAACCAACTGCTGCGTAGGTAGTAGGTGGTTTTGATTTTTCCCAGGGTGCCACTGCGTCTAAACCAGACGCCAACGAAAAAACGTGCGCACGAACACGAGGCAGAAGAACCCTTTCGACAAGAAAGCATGTGCTCGTTCGTGTTTTTCATCCCACAATACGATTGACGACGTGTTTTCATCGGTTAGCCGGTTCACACGGTCGATGCTTACAACATCGACATACATACACACTACAACCACTTGGCATATGAAGCCTTTTGCAAGGGTATTTTCGACGACGAAACAGCCTTGCTTCGCCTAAAGGCTTGTCATACCAACAGGATTCGGAGACGGATTACCTTCGAGCTGGCTCGTTTTCTATCCGTACGAACTCGTGATGTTTTCAAACGTCATGGACTACGTCTTGATCAGTTCCCACCACGGCCAATAGGTTGGGATCTCGGTAGCAGTGCAGATAGAAATGACCAGGATGGCAATGAGGGGGGTTCGTTTGGCAGCGATGAAGGAGGAGGAGAGGGAACGGGAGGAGGACAAGACAGAAACCAAAGCAGCAGTCGAGGAGGGAATAATGGCGTGGAAGAGAGCAAGAGTTTCGAGCCAGATGACCTTCCCCACCACAAACGACGCAGGCCTAGAGAAGAAATGTCGAGAAGTTGCTGTGAAAACGACCATGAGAACGATGGAGTTGGAAGGAAGGAGGATGACGGTGAAAGCACTCCAAAACGAACTCGCGTGCAAGGTAGCAGCCTTCGTAGACGTGTGCACTCTTCTTCTGTTGCTACCGTTTCTGGCTTTGATCCGGAGAATACGTTAGTCTCCCCCATGCCGCCCCCTCACGGGGTCCCAGTTCATAGCAGGCATTTAGAAGTGTTTTGTGTTTTCAACCGCACTGAGACTGGCGCCTTTTTATTGGTCAGCCGGTTAGCGCGGTCGATGTAAATAATAAAGACACACACACATACACGTACCGATCAACCTCGCCCACCCCGTTGACGCGAAACGCCTCCTCCGTCTCTTCCTCCTCCTCACAATAATCGCAACCAACAATGAACAACAAGGTATCGCATGCACGACAGTATCCACTGGAGTGCGATCGACCCTTTGGACCTGACCCCCGACGAGTGGATGACCGATCCGGAGAAGTATCGGTCCTGGTCCTGCAATCTCGGCGCGGGTCGCGGGCTCCCCGCGATGCCCGCCGCTGCCGCCGAGATGTTGAGGGAAAAGATACTCGATACCGGCACGGTAGCGGCTTGTGAGGGACTGGGGGCTAGTTTGAGTGGCCAGGATTCGCAGTAGGCTGCTGCTGCTGCTGCTGCTGCACCGCCGGCTGCTGAAGTTGCCATCGCCACGCCAGCGGGGGCTGGTCTGGTGGGGGTGTCCGTGCGTTTTCTTGCTGTGTGATATCATCATAGGAAGGTCTACAGACCTGTTACTCATTCTTCTTGTAGTTCTTTAGTCTGTTATTGTGATAACAACTCGACGAGTATCGTCGCGTTGCCTGTCTGAAGCTTTCCAGTTTTTTAGCGGTTATTAAAGTCGAGGGCGAACACCGCGACACGCTCGCCCACCGAGCACGACAAAGAGTTCGGTACACAGAGTAGAGTAGATTACATAAGATATCACACCCCCTGAGCAATTTTTTAATTTTCAAGCTCGATTACTCCACAGCAGAAAGCGTGGCCGGGCGGCGTTGGCACCGATAGCTTTCCGAAACAAACGTACGTACGTATCGTTTGACATCCTCGTCGTTGTGGACTAACATTATTAGCTGTGAATATCGATGATGCGATATTTTATGTCACCTACTGCCGGTACATGCCATGCATAAGAACAAGGAGCACCCTCCATACTCCAGTAAGTTATGGTCGTGTAGTTGAATTGAAACCTCTCATTATACCCATCCATGAAGAATTTGTTTTATACACTAATACTCTTCATAGTATAGGTGCTGCAAAAAATATCCATGGACGAACCCAGCAGTTCCGTTGTTGTTGTCTTCACAATTAATTACAAAACCGTTCGTTCTGTTCTCTCTACCCAGTACCTTCTTCGTTTGTCCGTACTACTAGGTATGATAGTCTGACACTTGACGCGGTCGATTCCCGCCGCCGTGGGCTAACTTACCCAAAACAGTTATACGAAAATAAAACTGATCCGAAGAAGGGTCCGCAAGTCAACGACAGATTAGTCGAGGACCCTCCGGTCGCTTCAATACGCTTGCGAGGTAGTAACCATAGACGGGACAATACACCAAAAAAAAACACAAAATAATATTAGAGGCGACCTCACGCGCACCCGAAAAAACCGCCAGTCAGTGTTCGATCGACACTTACTTCTCTACACCCATCCATGCGCATGCACTTTTTTGTGGCGAGGAACTCCATGCTTTCAAGAATGCCGCTAATCATCTCGTTGATCTGTTTTCTTTCGTTTACATACATGTAGTACGCACGTCACACCCGAATGAAAAGGAGACCACACCAGAACGCGCTCTCCGCACGCTGGGAAAGAATCCGGGACTATATGAATGAATGCGGACCCCAGAAGATGCGCTTTTCACAGCAGGTTCCTCTCCGAAACGAAAGAACCGGACGGGAGAGAGGGAAAAAAGAAAAAAGCAGAGGCGTAGTACGCGTTCCCCGTCATGGACATTTCATAAGAAGAGTCGTATTGTGGTAGTGGCAGGAACCTCTCTCTGCGATCAGGTCAGAAGGCCACCAGTCTTCTGTTGCACCCACCCATGGACGCAGCAGTAGTAGCGCATGTCATGTAAGTAGACAACTACGCTGAAAATATTGGAGACCATGAATCATACCGACAGGTAGGTCGTAATAGGTGGGCGGGGGACCCTAAAAAACAGTCGGACTCAGCCAGTTTATATTTATTTTATTTACATCCTTACAGCAGTTGTCGGCTGTACAAGAAGGAGAGGGAAGTGTACATGACTGAGCTGGGAAAAATACAAGGGACGTACAGGTAGATGTTTGAGGCATGGAACAGAGAGGAGAGGACGGCAGCTGTACTGGGGAGTAGGAAGAGGTTTGAAAAGGCGGGAAGGGATATCGTTAGGATATAGACAACCTAGGGAAGACATTTTGAGCCACCTTTGGCAAAGTAGGAAGGAACGATTGGCCATCGGTGATCGGTCCTGTGGGAACAATGCTCCGTCCTCTCGAGGACGCGTGGTCAATGGTCTAACCGCTAAGGTATGCAAAACATAAGAGTACGCCCCCTTACAGCAGTTTCTTGCAAGCAAGAACGAAGGGCGGGGATACTTTCTTTCTTTATTTTTCTGGTGTGAAGTGGCAACAAAGAAGAACACGACTATCTTGTTGTGTAAATCCCTTAAGGTGACACACGACATCTCTCGCCTGAACCAGCCCTCCTCGACAACGGAAAGAAACATTATCACCCCATGGCGTTAACTCCACGCCTTGGTAACAACAAACGAATAACGCCTGCCAGGTTAGTGACAACCCCAACGTGCTTGCTGCTCCGTTCAGTCTCCGTCTGTTGGTGGATTTCGCGCGGCGGAGGGTCTAACGCATCCACAACATGGACACACAAAGAAAAAACATGGCACCTCACAACCGGAAGGGTTATTTATCCTGACCCCCTCACCCTCCTTCACCTCCCCGAAAATCGTACACAACGAGTCCATCACTGAGTCAAGACCTTTTCAGCCAAACACGAAAGAAAGCTACTGTATCCCGAAACCTGGAGAAAAAAAAAAATGCTTCATGGGGAAGCAAATGCCCCGTCGGTAACGGTGTCATCCGCCTCCTCCTGCCCCTTCGTGAAGGCCGTGGGATGGTCGGTTCCTACCCGGTGCGGGATGAGATGTGTCGCACCCTCCCCCCCGCCCTCCTGTCCCGGTGCCCCTGAGCTCCCCGGCTGCGCGACCGGGGGGCGGACGTAGCCCTCCGGGAGCGTCTCGAAGTCGTCGGTGTTCATGTCGTTCAGCCCCAACTCCTCATTTTCTTCGAAGGTCCTCTCGAACCACTCCACCTTGGGTTACAATTACACCACCACCACCACCACCACCACCACCACACGAAACGTTTCCACCAGCAAGCACACGGCACGCAGATTAGCGGTGTGTTGTGGGCTTAGCGTTCACAACGGCACTTTGCCGCGTCGATTCGATGCCGTTGGTCGTGTGTGTGTGGCGTTGGCTTTTTGGCCTTGGCTGGTGGTTTTGTCCCGGTTGGCTGGTTGTTGGTAGGGGAAGACTTCTCTCCCACATTCCATGTTTGGTGTCTTTCTTTCCATTCATACCGTTTGTTTTGTGGTTACCCAGCAACCGGAGGCCCCGGCGGTTCGTTCTCGGTGTCTCTAGGACCACTGGAGGGTTTGTCGAGGTATACTGGATGTAAAGATCAGGACGGTTTTAATGCTTCAACACCAACAACATGAACCACAGCAAAACAACACAAGTGGGAGTGAGTGGTCATAAATGACTCAACACAGGGCACCTACCTGTGCCTGGTCCTGCAACAACACCCATGGTGTAAAAAAAACGGCTTGTTGTTTCGGGACAGCGCGCTTGCAGTTGCCGCATCATGAGCAGGGCAGGTAATAATACTACTCTAAACGAAAAATGGGTTGGAAGCATGTACGAGGGAAGACAAACCACTGGAAACAAACCGTGTGCTGAAAAAACAGAAATAATTGAAGACGAAAGACGCCTACGCCAGAACACGTTCCACTCAAAAACAAAAAAAAATCGTTTCGTCCAACACGGAACATACCAGGGCTTTCGTGTTGGGATGGTTTTCCCGTTGAAATGGGATGAGAATATGAGGAAATGGGGTGGAAACCCGTTTTCTTTTGTCCCACCCCCAGTTACCATCCCATCACCATCACCAAACTTTATGGCACCAGAGACATACCATACCGTCTCTCGCAGCTGCTCCCAATCGACCCAACTCGAAAATACAACAAAAGGTGCGAACAAGAAGACCGCTGAAAAAGAGTCTCGTGAAACTGCTCGATCGAGCTGTTCCAAAATCTTTCGGGTGACATCCACATGAGGTTCCTTCCTCGTACCTAGACCACAGAGACCGATCTCTCCCACGCGGTTCACACCACACAAGCGAGGAACGATAGTGTAGCGACCTTCTGAACGCACCAATACCGTAGGATGCGTAAGATAAAGATACCACACACCCCGGATCGGAGTTCAAAGCCCGACTACACCACAATGACGAGGATTCCAACATCAAATCGCACGTTCTTGGAATGCTCTCGACGTGAAGGTCCCACCACCACCATTTTCAGCACAGCAGTCAGCCTTTGTGCTGCATAGAAACCGGGAATTGAAAACAAGTCCAGGGGGTGTGACGTCTTTTGCAACCTACGGTACTCCACAGAGAACCGGCCGGGGGGGTCAAGAGGACCCTGATATCAGGTCACAAAAGTGACAGAGGCCTGTATTTCGCTACGATCGTGGTGAACATTCAGTGCTGGGTCGAAAAACTGCTGTGCCTCCCTTACAAGTTTACACCCGGGCGGGTTGGAAAAAAGTAAGTCGAGGATGGCAGCAAGTGGCTCCATATGCTAAGATCCCAGCCCCCGTGTGCTGCTGACGCAAGCTGCTGGCGGCCAGGCTACAGGAGCAAATGACAAAAAATGGAGGCAAGCAACGACCACAACCCCTCTCTCCGAGAAACCCAAAACCAGACGACCGAGTGTATGCATACGTACATTGACAAAATTCCCTCACCCGCGCAAGCGTTCAACGAAAGCACCCGCCCCACTCTACCTCGGCATCCGCACTCAAGGTACAAACCCGAAGCGCAAAAGGCTAGAGCGCCCCTCCCGCCCGAAATTTAGTTAGAACAGTCGCTCACCG
The DNA here is from genome assembly GCA_000310025.1 of Ectocarpus siliculosus. Classification (NCBI taxonomy): domain Eukaryota; class Phaeophyceae; order Ectocarpales; family Ectocarpaceae; genus Ectocarpus; species Ectocarpus siliculosus. Next base: position 489,440 of record FN647684.1, read on the forward strand.
TCATCTGGGGGTCGTCGGCAGGGTTCTCGTGCTCGGACGATCCGATGAAGCTGTTACCCAGGGGGTCGCGCACCACCAGCGTGAACGGGAGGGATTCGCCAGCGATCAATGCGCCAAACCTACGAATAGGTGTAAGACAAACGCACATTCATCATTTCGATGTGTTCTGGTGCTTCGGCATAGTTTTCTCTCGCGACTGCGAATCTTTCCTCACGCTTCCTTCTCAGGGGCAATGCCGCGCACGCCCGACGACCGCCAGGCATCCGTGGCGCGTGCAGCCCACGCCTAGAGTCGCAGGGACTGGCTCTATGCTTGGGGACGCGTTCCGCGCCACCAAAGCCTTCGCAGGAATTACGCAACAAATAGTGTACATTCGTCCGCACAAACAGGAGCGCTTTGACTGCTGCGCAAGACACACACGTTCCCACACACCATGAGCAACGCGGTACAATACATAAGAGAGAGGATCTGCGGCAAAGACGCCGCTATTATAGTCCAAAAGCACACACACGCCCACGCACTCCCGAAAAAGTCACGGTGAGAAAAGAAAAACTCCCCCTCGCACATGACGGGATGCGAGATATACGCCACAGGTTGTACGGGGCCTGGCACTACCGAACTTTAAGACACAAAGGTACAACCGTGACAACTTTGGTCACGTCCTCTTGCGGCGCCCCCGGGAGACAAGCCACCGAAATCCCAAAGGGGAGCCTTGTGGGAATATGTTTATTCTTCATCCCCAGCAAAATCCGGCTGAGGACAGTTCTTCGAATAAAGTTGTACGAAAAACCCTCATTCTACGCAATCTACGTATTCAACTTTTGCTCTTTCCAAAGCCAAGTCGGACACCTTAAGGGATGGCAGACAGAGAATTTTGATGCTGATTAAATTTGAAAACAAACGCAAGAGCACCAGAAAACACACAAGAGACACACAAGCCCAGTCGGAAGGCATCGCGAAAAACAGAAATCGTTGATTCTCGAACAGGGCGGCCGTAGAGGCTGCTCAAAACATACATTTCACGCGTCTACTTCCACACGCCTCCTTTGAAATCAAGATAAAATTTCACCCTATTATAAATTCAAGTCAAAAAGCGCCAATACGGCAGGCGCTCAAATAAAGTCGGTGTTGCCAGAAACCTGGTGCATAGTACTATCGTAACTATCGCCAACCACTTGGCATATGAGAACTTTCTTTGTTGGATGTACTCACAGCATTGGCAGATTACGGCAAGCAGAGAACCTTCCCAGAAGATGGAGCGCGGAGAGTTTGGGGGTTCAGGCAGTTTCTTGTAAGGTTCGGAAATCCAGTTCAAAAATGTGCAACTTCCCATTCGAAAAAAAGGAACAACGTGTCGGTCAAGACGCTTCTTATAGTGCAGTCATTTTTCTTTTCACTGCTGGCTAGGAATGCGGCCGTTGGTATTTTTCCATTTGCTACCCCCGTACCACCTCATCATCCGGTCGGTTTGGTTTATCGGGGATCTCTGTGCACTGGGTGACACAACAGCAATAGCAAAGTCATCCGACGGTAGCTGTGCGTATGGTGCCTCAAGGTTGCTACAGACCGTGAGGCGCTGGGTGGTTGAGAATTGAAGTTGGCGAGAGGGGCAACTGCTGTTCGAGAAAGACCCCCCGCTCGAACGAACATCTTTTGACAGATTTTTGCTCCATCACAGCTTTGGTTTCGTAGCGACCCCTCTTCACTGGCCGAACCAACAGAAACCACAAGGCCATCCGCCCGTAGCTGTGTGTATGGTGCTTCTTGTGTGATGTGGTTTCCAGAGACCGTGACGCGCTGGGAGGCTGAGCAACGAAGTTGGCAAGGATCGACTGACTTCTGTGTTGTTCGAAAAATGACATCATCACCATGCCGCTCACTGCTGTACAGGTTTCTTGCCGTGTCACCGGTGGCGCTGTAGCTATCCCTCTCCATTGACCGAACCAACAGCAATGACACAGCCCCTCGGACAGAGAGCAGTTGATGGAGCTCACATCCTGGCACATTTCAGCAGGAGGGGTGATCTAGCGAGCGAGAAAATGAACATATCGTCCATCGATGTGTGTGTAGGGATGATGCTGCGTTTCTTTGAGGGTCTGGGCAAGCGGTAGGTGTGTCAGCTGGCCAACATTTTGCTTTGAGCGCGCCTGGCCACACAGGACCCACATATAAACGGCTGGGATGACAGCACAGTGCTCCGAGGGTTGCTCGGAGCCCTTGGTGAGCTGGCTACGACCAGTACTTGTTGCGCAATCGATGGTTTTGCTCCCGTGTGGTGCGCATTTCCAAACGCAAAAAACAAACGCGCTATCCGATCGAAAATTGTTATCACTTCCAAACGCATGACCGGTTGGAAACGTCAAATCGAAAATGTGCAGCCGGACAAGTGCCATTCTGATCTTATAATATAAGAAACAGTTTTTTGTCCGGAATCGGAAATGCACATTTTTGAACTGGATTTCCGAACCTTTTGAGAAACCGCCCCATCAGATGATATGTATTGGGCTTGGCGGTACCAACTTTACCGCATATTATGGAATTCTGGGTGTAGGGCGTGTGTGCCTACAAGGAGTTTGTTTTGGTGCTTTGTGGACCCACTTGTCGCCCTTGTTCTGTCGTCTCTTTCCAATCACGGCTTCCGGCCATCACGATAGGGCTACCACGCCCGTGTCCTTACTATCCAGCGGCTATTACGCTCAGGGCTATCACGCCCGTGTCCATGCTACCTGTCCAACGGCTATCACATTGCCAGGCGATCACGACTCTAGGCTATCACGCCATCACAAAGCTATCACACCACCAGCGTCAACACATCAGAGCTATCACGCTCCGGAACATCACAGATGCTGGTTACCACTCCCGCGGGCAGTTTTCTGTATTTTATCGTTGCCGGCAAACTCGCCGCGAGGTTCTTTTATTTTTGCCGTCTACAACTGCGCCGGGCGCACCAAGCCATCCAACAGCATTTTGCAGGGGGGATTTCGACGACGAAGCAGCCTTGCTTCGCCCAACGGCTTTTCATACCAATAGGATTCGGAGACGGTTTACCTTCGAGCTGGCTCGTTTCTGTCCGTACGAACTCGTCACGTTTTCAAACGTCTTTCATGGACTACTGATTGATCCATTTCCACCACGCACGGCCAATAGGTTGGGGTCTCAGTAGTAGTAGCGCAGACAAACACAATGATGATGGCAATCAGGGGGATTCGTTTGGCAGCTGTTGGTGCATCTCCCTTCTTGAAAATGGCAGAGCGGTACTATTGTACATAGTACGTACATACATACGGAACTTTACAGCACTGTCTCACCTCTCCAGGAAAATCCGGAACTTGCGCTGCACGTCGCTCTCCTTCCCGTGGTGTGCCGTGGCCGAATCACCGCTGAAAAAAGGGTTTCCCTCCACGAGGCTTGTGCGTGCCTGGTTCGGGGGGGGGGAGGGGGCGTACTCTTATGTTTTGCATGCCTTAGCGGTTAGACCATTGACCACGCGTCCTCGAGAGGACGGACATTGTTCCCACAGCACCGATCACCGATGGCCAATCGTTCCTTCCTACTTTGCCAAAGGTGGCTCAAAAATGTCTTCCCAAGTCTGTCTATCCTAACGATATCCCTTCCCGCCTTTTCAAACCTCTTGCTACTCCCCAGTACAGCTACCGTCCTTTCCTCTCTATTCCATGCCTCAAACATCTACCTGTAACTCCCTTGTATTTTTCCCAGCTCAATCATGTACACTTCCCTCTCCTTCTTGTACAACTGACATTGCGCGACTATTTACATGGTTCGGGGGGGGGGGAGGGTCGAATCGTCCAGGGTTACACAGAAAATCTGTGCAATCTTTCTCTACGACTACCGGTCAGATTGATGTCCCTCAAATGCAATTACACGTGAGGGCTACATAGTGTAGGGCTAGGGTCTACAGCAGTCTCGCTGTCCACACAACCAGCCATCGCCAACACCGTCACTACCACCACGTGGAAACACCAATCAACACGCCGTTCTGTCCCTTGTTGTTAGATACGAGCCCGGGGAGGGGGCAGCGGTGGACGGGAGGCGTACAGTACCTCCCAAAACTGTTCAATGTATGCATAGGAAAGTTTTCTTCTTAGCAAATGGTGGGAATGTACTCCCTCTCGGTATGTTTTTTTAGGTGTACTGCTGTACCCCCTTTAGGGTAGGTTTGCCTCAACATCTTCTGTCGTCACACCTACGGTGGTCTGCGGTGATACACGCTGGTTTCGTGGTCTGCGGCGCGACAAGCAGACAGCAGTTACAGAGACATGGTGGTCTGCGGTTGCCATTTTGGCAGTCCGCAGGAGCGTCACCACTGAACAAAGAGGGGTACGCCTTGAACATTATGGGGTATATGTTTGAGAACAGCGGGGAACTAGACAAACTTTTAGCAGAGAGGGGTGCACCCCGCGGTTTCGTGAACAAAATGGGGTCCTCGAACAAGCTCCCCTCTTACAGGTCCTAGTTAACTCTGTTCCTGTGGGTGAAACAAAAAAAAGGTTGGGCGGCCTTCCTAAGGACCTGCCGCATGGCGCTAGAAGGCGGTTTAAAGGCGCCTACCCGGCGTCAGGCGTTGCGCCCCACACCGAAAAAAAGTAGAAGAATACCCTATTTTGTGCCTAAACACGTGGGGTATACCCCATTTTCTCAATTCCCTTCAAGGTTTAGTTTGTGACTAGTACCCTTTGGGCGGTTTAGGTACCATGTATCTCATAACCGAAATCGTGTTAATTTCCCTGTGGGAAAAGCACCCAGGCAACACCTCGGCAAAAGGCAAAAACAAGCAGCAGCAGCAGCAGCAGCATTGATTCAAGTGGTGATTCGTCGGTAGCTACGCTGAGAGTCGCTTTTTCCACCAATCAGGGCACTTTCTCAGCACTTCGATAAGAGGCTATTCTTGACGAATACAAGGAAAGATAGCATTGTATGCGTAGATACGCTACACACCGGACGCTAAACAGTGACTCAACAACACGACAGGACCATCACCTCCTATGCGACGGACCGTTCCCTGAACCGTTCCCTGAACCGTTCCCTGAACCGTTCCCTACGGCAGTAGTGGTCCCTGTGCAAGTGAGAAGGGATTTGGCCTACCTTACATCCAGCACCCCAGAGCAAGAGACAGGTGGAATACTCCCTATCTGTGTCACGCGATTTCACCGGCCTTACACAGGGCGATCCGGTCCATGTTCATGCGGCCTCGTGCAGGAATCAGACACTGCCTTAGATGCGCGCACAGGGGAGACAACCATCTCGTGTTTCTGTCTCATTTTTTTTGCCTTGAGTTCTCCTCGAACGGAAACAAAAAAGTTCCATAGCCAGCCGTGTGTCCGTCTCAACCGTTTGTTGTTATCTCTTCCGGAACGGAAAAAAAAAACCCGACCTTCTCAACACCCAGCTGGCCTCGACCGCGCGACAATACCTTCTCGAGGAGACCCTCCACCGTCGTGTACATGCTGCCGAGCGTGCCCATCTCCATGACGAGCTCGAGCTGGGGGATCTCGAGCACGGCGGTGTCCGACTTGAGCACGTCTCTCCTGAAGTCGTCCTTCGAGACGGCCTCCAGGGTGTACGCCGTGCCCTTCGGCGGGATCGCTCCCCCACCCTTGACCTTAAAAAAAAAAAGGCAAAAATAAGTTTTTTGCACGCCCGGGCCGGTCAACACATACGACAACGACGCCTCCTCCAAAAAAACGCTAAATAGTAAAAAATAAATAAACAACGGTTGGGGAACAAAAGCCGGACCTGCCGGCAAGTAACCCGGAATTAAGCTTGGCGAACCCCCGCGCAGCAAGTCATCACGCCCAACCATGGGTACGCTTGAAAGAGAACCTGCCGCCTCTCGCGGGTACGGGGTGGTTTGCATCCTATGGGGCAGGCGACCGGACTCAAGCAGAGCACACTTGGCGAGATGCAAGCAAAAAAAAAAAGGCGAGGATCTGTAGCGGAAGGGTCACATACCACTGGTACACGCTAAAACAGCTGCTGATATCGGTCTCTCGAGGTAACAGAAGTGTGGAGCGGGTTGAGCGCCCTGGCGAGGGCGCGAGTGAGACACCGGGAGCCGGGCGGCTCGGTCACATGGTCGCTGAGACCAAGACTCGCTAGACGTTATGGCAGATTTTCTTCGAGCTGGCCAAACGCAAGGAGTGACGACTGGTGAGAGAGCGGTGCGTGATGGCTGATGAGAATCTACCAGTGTACACGTACGTACATGCGTGCTCGTTCACGAGGACACACCTCGAGTCGGCCGGCCGCATAAAACGTTTCGAGCGCATCGTAACGGTTTTAAGAGTCGATCGCCACACACACACTCCAAGTATACCCGCACTAGACGTTTTGGTTTCCCTGTTGCGAGACTGGCGTGCTTTCATTGGTCGAACGCAACAAAAAAGTGCTCCAGTTGTGTACCTTTTCACTGCTGCACAGCAGGACGGAAGTTTGCAAAAGAGATCAACTCGACATGTACAAGAAGAAAAGGTGCCATTAAGTTGCAAATGTCGATATGGTGCTTGGCCGATAAAAAACAAACAGCAACGACGTCTGGCCGAAAAACAACACACAACAGCAACAGCAGTAACAGCAACAGCAATAATAACAGCCGTCTCCACGACAAAAAACACCCCATCACCTCCGAGCTCTTGAAGCCGCACGACTCGCAGTTGAAGGCCATGATCACGACCTCCTTGAAATGCGGAATTTCGGCGAGGCACGTCAACGAGTGCCCCGGAGCTCCGCAGGCCGGGCAGCAATCGGGCAACCGCACCGCCTCCCTACGCATGAAACTCCCCCCCTCCTCCTCCTCCCCCGCCTTGCCGTCGCCTTGACTTGCGCCAACGCCCTAGGAGGAATTGTTCAAGCAGTGAGGGGGGGTAGGTTGCCGAAATCATGTTGTTGTGTGTTGTGTGTAGCCGTCCCTTCTGCTTGCGTGATCTGTGAACAAGGTGCGGTGGTCTAGTTGCTGGCCCGAGAGAAAACGCATGTATTCGTTGGAATCCCTCCTTGCCTCGCCCTCTCTTGATAAAAACTGAAACAATAAGCAGCGGTGTTTGATTCTAGCCTCCCCTCCCCTACCCCAGCTTTATCTTTGCCTGGGATCCGTTTTAGAGCCTAGCTACTGTAGGCTTCAGCTGAGTCCCCCTGTCCACAAGCGGCTAGCCTGCTGCTGCTGCTGCTGCTGCTGCCGCTCCACACTGCATGCGTCCGACCTTCATATCTCTGGCGCACGCGACTGCGCGCTCGAACACACCCCAAACACACAGAAAGCATGATACTTCCGTTATACATACAACACCTTCAAACATAAACAGACTACACTCGTACCTTCTCCTTAGTCACCGCCCTTCTCCATCTCACCCGAAGAGGTGTCTAGAAAACGACGGATGAATGCTAGACTACCACGTTCAGAAACACTCGGAAAGCTTGGTTTCTTGATCGATCCCGGACGTTCTCCGCCATGGGGAAAACGGCAATCGATAAAAACCATCCACGTGAGGCAGCGATAGCGCGGTTTTGTCCTCGGTTCCGTGTGCTAACCTAGCTTGTTAGTGCTCGTGCTGGCGCTGGGTGCTATTGAATCGGTTTCAGGAACGGGAAGCTGTTGTGTGTTTGGCAGGAACTTGCGAGGTGCTGTTTCGGTGTGCTGATTTGGATGCTATCATGCGTCGATTCCACTCGTGTGTCCTGTTTCCCGACTCAATAAGCGTGTACTCGGGTGGGGAAATCCGTGCGCTTATACAAAGCAAACCGTAATAGAGCACTCAACCACTGTATGCCAGACAGGGCCCCACGCATATACACGCCACACAACGCTCCCGGCTACATCTACGCATACGCACCTTGCTCATGATCCTGGCCATCAGAGCCGCGGTCCCCTCCATCTCGCGCGGCGCGGGCCTCGCCGCGGAGCTAGCGTCCACGGTCCCCGCTGCCAACGCCTCGTTGGACGGCTGCAAACCCAGAGACATGTCCTGCTGGGCCGTGCGCGTGAAGTGTGACGTCTGCCGTGACATCACGTGCGGCGTGGCGTGGTGTCGCGGACGCGGCGGAGGTGATCAGAGGATCGGACGGGGGGGGCGAGGAGTCGGGGGCGGCTGCAGCATGCTGTCGTCTAGACAAAGGAGTGCACGCAGACCCTTGCTGGGCGTGACGGTGTGATTGTCAGGGTCGATAGCCCTTGAGAATGCTGGTGCTAACCTACGGCAGTACTGCAGTCGGGGGACCTCCAACGACGGCGCACGAACCCGTGCGATTTGTTCCCTTCGCCGCAAGGATTCATTCCTGCTGTTGCGGTTGTTCGGTGTCACGTAACCTCATGTCCCGAACAATAGCAATCAACAAATCCATCAACGTAGGCACACCTCACGCGGGAGGGCAGCGTTCTCAACGCCCGTTTTGTCAGCACTGCCTTGTCCGCCCCTTACCTTAAGGGCGGGGTCTTTGTTCGGCGCGGAAGGGTTTTCGACGAAGGAGTTGCCGGACGGGTCGTCCACCACCATGGTGAACGGAAGCTCAGAGTCAATTCCGGTGCTCATGAGCGCCAGCCGCGCGATGACCCCGGCGATCTGGGCCCCGACCTTGCGGGTGTTAAAAAGATGAACACGCGACGGACGTCTTTTGCTAAGGGCCGACCGTGGGGTGGTTAGATTCGGAGGTGCGTATGTAGACGTAGACGAACTGATCGGGGAGATGATAGGCGTGCTTCCGGTTGCGCTGGTCGAGAGGAGCAAACTCGATCCAAAGCGTCACGAGCGACTCATGTAGATAGTTCCGCACCTATTCGGTGGTGTGCTTTGGTCCCGCCTTCTTCCTTCTTATTCCCTCTCCCTCTCTCCCTCTCTCTCGCCCTGTTCGTCTGTCTGTCGGTCTGTCTGTAACTGTCTCTTTCTCTCGATCTCTCTCGAACACAAACGGGCCAGCATACAAACTCCGAGTGCTTTACTCGCACTTGTAGCATACTGCGACATCTTTACGGAAGACTACATCTAGCAAAGAGCGCAACGAGCGCACCGGTCCTCCCAGACGCTCTCTGGGCTTTCCCTCCCTGTCCCTGTCCCTCGTAAATATTGCTTCCACAAACCAACACCACGCAAAGGCCTTGGTTCTCTCCCAAACACCCTCGCTAGAGCCACCCACAGCATACCGAGTCAACAAATCGCAAACGGCACACAACAGCAGTACACACACGCTCGAAAACTACGCGGTGTCCAGACCCCCCCCCCTCCTCTCCCGCCACATATTTCTGCGCTTTCTGCCCCTTTTTCTCTGCCCTCCGTACCTTACCCCGACTCCTGCTACCCTCCCACCCCCCCACCCCCACCCCCCGCCCCACTGCTTCTCTTATCGTCACCTCGGGCGACCTCTCCATGCGGAGATCCTGCGCCTCTCCAAGCTTCTCGGCGGCCGTCCTCAGCAGCCCCTCAACCGTGGTGACCTCCCCCCGCTGCCTCGGCGGGATCTGGAACTCCATCTCGCGGAACGTTACTGTGGCGAAGTCCGACTTGATCACCTGCCTGCAGGGAGTTGGAGTCGGAGAGCAGTTGGTCAAGAACAGCGGGGGAAGGGTGTGTGCGTGCCGTGGAGTTACCGTGCGTTGCTTGCAAGCGTAGGAAGAGCCGGCCGGACCAACAGAGCAAGATGGTGGTCGGCATCATATGTATCAACCAAAATTCTCTTCGTTCGAGGGAGAATGCTTTCGGCAGAGCCGAAATTCGTGTCATCAGCTCGACAACAACAACAGGAGCAGCAGTAGGAGCAGGGTGCAGAATGGTGCTTGTCGCGGACCGGAAAAACATCTTCGCGGACCAACCCGCAAAGCTCCCCACCAACACCAACGACACTATTAAGTCGCAAAAAAATGTCGAAAGCTCCTGTCTGATGGTGTAGTACACGCCTAGAGTACCTGTTAAGGTCTTCGGCGTTGTTGACCGTGAGCTCGAAGATGCACCCTTTTTCCTGCAGCTCGCCTCCAAATACCACCTACACCAAGAAGCAGTCAGCAGCAGGGAGGACAGTTGGCAGGGAGCCGGGCGTAAGCAAGTGGCGGTGCTACGCACGAAACATACTTGTAGGCCGAGTTTAATGCCAGGAACGTCGTCGGATTATCGTCGAACGGTCGTTGCTGAGTGATTGAAACCACCATGTTCTTTATAGCCAATATGTGTGTCCTAGCCACCAAACCGCACATAGCGCAAAGGCGTCGTCGTACGAAAGCTTGTAAAATGATACTACCCGAAAGTGTTGAAGTCGAAAATGTACAAATAAACGACTTCTGAATAGCCCCAAGAACAAATACCTCTGAAAGACGTCACGTGATTGCGGGCAAACGCTGGCAGCAACAACAACCAACCCCCTAGGGACTTTAAAAACGCAAACCTTCAAGGAAACACATGGTCGTCGACGTCGTTGTTGTTATTGTTGTTGTTGTTGGTGGTGGTGGTTGTGGCGTTATGTTGGCTGTGGAAGAGTTCTGCTGATGCATTTTGGCTTCGTGCCAAAAGTTCCAACGAACAGGGATATGCTCCCCGCCGCACCCGACCGCGGGCTGTCGACATACGAGGAAGCAGAACTGAAAACTCTTCGCATACATATTATTGTGTAGGTTCAGTCAAAGCCGCGAATTAAAATCACTTTGTTCCACGGCTCCACTTCATGGCACAAGCGCACCGTCTGCGTGGTGTGTGCACTAAACACAAGATGAACAAAAACTACACAGGTTCGGACCGGGGCTCCGATTTTTCGATTTTTCCATATAAACAAGCAGATTCAAGGATAAGCACGTTTCCTGGAAACTTCGCGCAGGCAAACATTTGCAGATTTAAGGCGGCTTCATGTGATTGACTGTGGGGCAACAGTCCTCCTAATATTCGTGGCCGCGCTGCGCGACCGCTGCACCTTGACAGCGCTCCCACAGCTGTTGAGTGTGTGCGGCGTGCATGCGTGCGCGCGTCTGTGTCGCTCGTTCAACCCCAGCACACGAAATCGCACCAGTACGGAGACAGGAAGTAATAGTGCTGGCCGGCAGCCTCTGAATGACGTGCTATGTCGCGTTCTAAGCGTTCGGAGAGGAGTTTTGGGAGGGGCACATCCAACTCAAACGCTTCTAGAAAGCAGAGATAATCCTCTTGCGCGGGGAAAGACTCGCCCGTCTTCGCCAGCATCAAGTCCGAACTGGGAGGCCACTTCGTGATCCTCCTCCTGCTCTGGTTTGCTCGCTGGTGCTTCCATCACCTCTTCGTCGTCGTTGCCTCCACGTCCTTCCTAACCGTGCGGCCTCCCTCTGTTCATGTTTGTGGCGCGCCAACGCCAGGGCCTGTTCGCTGGGCACTGAGTTTCTCTTTGACCGCGCCACATGCTCTTTTGACTGCTGTGTGTGTGTGTGTGTGTGGTGCCAGGTGTGTCACTTCGAAGAAGTTGTCTAAACCGAAAAGTTGTGAACAATTTTCCACAAAACGAGCCAACCTCCGCTCTTGTTGTGAATTTTTTATCCTTGCTGTGGGAAATGGCGAGACTGTCAGGAGCATTCCTCAGAACGATGGGTAAAATCAAAATCTGACGAATTTGTTCGCCTGAATTTGTCTATTTACTTACAGTAAATTCGTTTGCAGATTGGACTTTCCCCACGACTCAAGCCCAAGCCGAGTCGAGCACAAAACTCATTCTAGTTTTTACTTTCACCGTGCATCGATCGTAACGTGTCCATAGTCCGTAGAAAAGGTGCGTTCTGCTGTTGTGCTCGTGTGATTCTAGCTGATCGCCCATCCATTCGTGCCTGCTGTATAGACGCTGCTGGCTTTTTAGTCTACACGGCCTAACACGCTACACGCCCACCTCGTTGTTCCTCCAGTGGCAATCGTCGCACTCGAAGGAGCTGAGGATAACTTCCCGAAAGAAGGGGATCTTCGTCGTGAGCATCCGCGTCGTGCCGTCGCCGCCGCAGACCATGCACATCGACCCGGTGATCTCGTCCGCTCCGGCGAACTCGTCCCCTGCCCCTGCGTCTTCGCCGCCCCCCACAGCTTCCCCGATGGTGGGCACTCGGTACTCGCCATTGGACGATGTTGCCTCGGGCTCGGCAGCGGGGGCGGCGCTGGAATCATCACGTTCGGACATGCTTGTCGTATCAGTCGGTGCTGGGGCAGAGGGGAGACTCACTGCTGCAGCAGCGAGAGGTGCGTGGAGAGACAGCAGGTCGACCCAACCACGCAAATCAGTGAAAACGCCACCGTCCATTTTTTTGGGGCTGTCTTCAGCAGTCGCGGTGATCGTTGGCTCTTCCTGGCGCAGGCCAGCTTGATGGCATCGACCTGCTCGGGACGTTGTTTCCTACCATTCTCCCCGAAGGAGACCGAGCCGTTCAATTGATGATAGCACTCATCACACGAGCTCATTTCGTCGGGCGTGTTGCTGCCCTTGCTGCTGCGGGAGCACTGTCCGTCACCAGCACCTCATCCCCCAAACACCCCTGCGCCGAAATGGCAGGTTCTTCTGCCCCCGACTACGCCGCGTGGGACTCGGTTGTTAAAGCGCACGTCAAGACCTCAGAGATACGGGGGATACCGCTGAACGTGGTTGATTATCAAGGTGTGTGCTGCTGCCGCTGTGTGGAGTGGTAGACGTACATGCCGCCCGTGATGGGCACCGAAACAGCGTTCTCAACTACCACGCTCGTCCCTGTGCCTTTTTGACCACTGCTGCTGCTCTGCTGCTGCTGCTGGCACCCGCAGCAGACGCGACTCAGCAGCCGCTGTTGTGTGCAACTGCCGGTCACTGCTTGCCGTACAAACACGCATCGTGCGCACGAAAAAGAAGCAGCTTTGACCATCGTCAACACCTTTGGCGTGCACGCGATTCCGGGCCCGTCCTAGACAACAACAACCCCCCGCCCTGCTGACTACCTGGTACTTCCGTGTCTAGACTGCAGGAGCAGCAGCAGTCGACACCATTCGGTCGGTTTTGGTACATCAAACTTCAAATTTCCGTCTCAGATCTTGGCGCAGTCCCACAAGCTGGACGTTTCGCTCACGGCATGCCTGACTTGATTCGAATTCGTGCCTGACTTGATTCGAAGCGAATTCGATTTCAACGACGACGAGGAAAACGGATGGCTTAACGCCATGAAAATGAAGGAAAGCACGGCAGGTGTGGTGGCAGCAGAAGTACCTGACTCCGGTGGATGCCTCCAGATAACGTAAAAAGTTTGTTGGGGTACATGGAACATGGAACTGATCTTCTGGTCTGACCCGAACTGACATGCGGGTTAACCGAGCGGGTCGGACCCGTTGGGCCGGAGGAGGTCAGTTGGCGGGTCAGTAAAAGATACCCCGTGAACCACACGTATGTCACCTGACCCGCTGTCTGATATCGACATACTGTATTGACATTCCGTATCCTTAAGTATTGGTGACAGTTACTTTTAAACGAGACCCAATCGGCCCGGATCGGCAAACGGGGGGGGAACCGGAGGCACCGCCCGAGGCAAGCTACAGTAAACGAGTGTTGCACAATTGCTTGATTTCTCCTTGAGACTCGCCCAAACTACACCTCTGGAACCTGGTAGGTGAGAAGGTGTTGAACCTACTCTTTGAAGTAGTCGCTGGTTCGATGTAATATGCAAACCTTGCTTACATCCGCTCGTTCGTGCGCTTTCAACCAACCGTCGATGCCTCGCCAACTCAAACGACCAGGGGTCCGAGATGACCCGAACTTCGAGACCTTCGTCGAGTCGCTCAAGAACGCGCCAACATCCGGGCTGGGCAAGGACGCTGAATACGCCTTGTGGATCAACACCTACAACGCCCTGGCTATAAAGATGGTGACAGACAACCCGTGCAAGAAGAGATTGTTTCGTACCAAGAGGATAACCAGCATCAAAGGTATGAAAAACGATTCGCCAGGGGTGGGGCAGCCGGGAAAAATAAACAGCCACGAGCTTTGTCCAACGTGTGCCGCTTGTTTGACATGTACTGCTCAATAAAAATTGACAAACGTAAACCTCACACACGAAGGACCAGGAGGGATACATAATATGCGGTGATACGTAGAAGTACGGTAGAGGGCGCGCTCGAAAAGGATTTGGATGTCGCCAAAAAATGTATGGTACTCTTTTAGACAGGAATGAATGATTTCGTCTCAAAAGCCTCAAGAGACGAAGGCCAGCAATAGATGACCCTTCCCCCGTCCCTTCCGATTCCCATCCCAATCTTCTTTCAGATATCGGGAGTGTGGTGGCGCCGGTGTGGAAAAAGCCCGCGGGGGTAGTCGGGGGCGAAACGCTGGCTCTGGATGACGTCGAGAACGTAAAATTGCGGGACCCCAAGGTGAGATTTGGGTCGGCCTTCGCTGGGAGGGGGGGGAGGGAGGTGTACCCATATTTGTCGTTCGACCATTGACCTCGCATCCCTACAAAGCCGGGACGGAGCACGCCGGGTTCTCACCGGACCAGGCTCTCACATCACCAAGCGCGAAGCACCGTGAGGTATTCGGCGAGTCGCATGAAGGGTGCGCTGCATCCTGCTACAGCTGTTCGGCATCTTGTGCTTACTTCCTTGCGTGCGGATGACGGCTGCGAATGACAAAATCTACTCGACCACCATTATGGTTACTGCCGAAGAAAAAAACAGAGGCAAAAAAAAGCGGTCACCTGGTTGCCGAGCTCACGAAGTGATCGGCTTGTTCTACGACGTCGTTGCCAAGCAACGCAAACCCAACCCCGATGGCAAAACACCGAGGGGGGGGCAGGAGGGACGGGGGGAAAGGTACAGTAGGTATGTAACTCCGCTTTGTTTGCTAGAAGGAGAAAGGGCCCCTTGCTTCGTTTGCTGTGATGTCCCGTTTTTCCGACGGCGAGCTTCGGAGCTCGCGGCGTCTGTCACCGAGGGTAGCTGGAGCCTTTTACCGTCGTCGCCGTTCTTTGATCCATTCTGTTATTTTTTAAGATCGCTGCCTCATTCTCTCTCTCTCTCTCTCTCTCTCTCTCTCTCTCTCTCTCTCTCTCTCTCTCTCCCTTCCTCTTCCTCTTCCTCTTCCTCCCTTCCTCCCTCCCTCCCTCCCTCCCTCCCGCCCGCTCTCTCGGTGCAAACGCGAACGGTTTCATGCCTCCCACGACAGGACTACCCAGCGGACCCTCTCCTGCACGCATGCATCGTGTGCGCTTCCGTTAGCTGCCCGGACGTCGCCCTGACCGCCTACAAGCCCGAGACCCTGCAGGCGGACATGGAGGCCAACATGAGACTCTTCCTGACCAACCCCAAGAAGGGCCTATCGCTCGACAAGGCCAAGGGAGTCATCAAACTTTCCAAGGTGAACTGCCGGTCCCGCCGTGAACACTGCCCACGACTGCACCAACACCGTGATTAGGAAAAGTTCCGTGCGAGTTTTGTGCATCATACGAGAGCTAATATATGTACGTAGCGGGGCCAACCAGATGTACAGCACCCTATTGTTGTTTTTGTTCATTTGCTCGGCTTTCGGGGTATTCGTGGCGTCCGTGCATGTGTCGCAGTCAGTGCAAAAAATAAGCCCCACAATATCAGCTGCTTGCTGCATTGATCTCGAGAACCCGCTAGCGTGCCAGGCGGCTAGACACCGTTGTCTTCCTCTAGGAAGAGCGCCTCCTTTCCTCGTTTTTCTGCTGCACGCTCTGCTCCGTATGCTTGACTTGAAATTTTTTTTTACCCTTTGTTGTTCGTAGATATTCCAGTGGTTCGAGGGTGACTTTACCACCAAGATAGGAAAGGACTCTGTCCTCGACGCCCTGCTGCCCTACATGCCGGAAGACGTCCGCAC
The DNA here is from genome assembly GCA_000310025.1 of Ectocarpus siliculosus. Taxonomy (NCBI): domain Eukaryota; class Phaeophyceae; order Ectocarpales; family Ectocarpaceae; genus Ectocarpus; species Ectocarpus siliculosus. The sequence continues at coordinate 505,235 of FN647684.1, forward strand.
GTACGTGAGCGAGAACAAGGGCAGCTTGAAGGTGGACCACTTCGAGTACGACTGGGGCGTCAACGGCTCTTCTCCTGGCGCACCTGGGAAGGGTGGAAAATGCTGATTTTGGCCGTTTTTTCTCTCGAGCAACGGACAGAAGAGGGTATTCCCTTGTTCCGCCGCCCAAAACGAAGTACGGTTTAATTGCACCCATGGCCGCCTGGCTCTTATCTTTCACGGGGGCCTGGAGTATGTCCCATGCACAGCGACTGGGACTACCCCACGTACAGTGATGTAGGACCTGGTCCGCACCGGGATATAGGCGATACTGCGCGGCACGCCCGCGCCCTAGTGTTCCCAACTTGCAGTAACCTCTGGTGAGTGTGAAGCGTCAGTGCTCGGGGTCGGGGTTCCTAGAGGGGTCTCCGAGCCAGCAAAGGCTGGCCAGGCCTCTTCTCGGCGGGTTGCTATGGCGTTCGTGCCCTTTGATGTAAGCGCTATTATAGTCTGCCGGTGTTTGAGTGCGCTTGCTCCCAGTGCCGTGCTCCATGGGCGCGCGCAAGGTAGCGCGGCGGGGGGGGGTGCGGGATAGAAGGGGCGCGAGCTCTTGGTGTCAGTTGTGCATTTGTTGTAGCTGCTGAGCAGCATGCGTTCTGGTCAGCTACGCCAAGTGGTGTTGGCCACCCCTGGCCGCAGTCCCCTTGCGTCACACAAGACGGTGCTGTCTCCGCCCCCATGTTTTTGACGCGTATGCTTTTGAAGTGGGGCGCAAGAACGCAGCCCGGTGCCCGTGTTTTTGAGGAGCCAGAACATGCCCTGTATTTGTGTTTTGAATCTCAACAAACCGTTGGAGGTTGTTCCGCGTTTTCGTACAATAAGTGTGCCGTAGTGCCGTGGGCTCAAGTCGATATTGTTACCGTAAGGTTTGTGGCTTTACATGTTTGTTGCCGCATGATGCGCACGAGAAAGGGACACCCAACCGCAACCGTCACTAGGGTACCTACACAGGCAGGGGGTGGGGGGTGCCTGCTGCCTTCGGCGGGGGCTGCCGCGTTTTGGGAGGAAAACGATGGGCTGGCTGACGCCCAGCCATGTGGCACGCGTACAAACCAGGCGTTTGGATTGCGATGGCGGGCAAGGAGTAGGTCAAGGGAAGGGGGAGGCCAGGGATCTTGCCGTAGGTGTATACTGCGAGCGATGGCAAGTAGGTAAGATTGACCTAGCACAAATCAAACGCTTGAGGTGTGGCTTCGATGAGGAAGGCACCGATGTGTGATCCATCTGTTTTATCTGATGGGATCTTGGATTCAGGACTATAATAGCAGAGCCGGGAGCGACAAGCGAAACATCGTGGCTCACGTGCATGTGCACGGCAGCATGCAGCCCCTGTTTGTAGATAAAGAAACATTTCACGGACTTCACACCCTCATTTAGCATCTGGAAGGTGTTGCCTTAACAGGAAGAATTGAGGGAGACCTGCTGGAAGATGTTATTTGACCTTGTTTTGAGTTTCGGTTGAGCCGGGTGGATGCCGAGTCGGTGTCGCCCCCGTGGTGACTCCGTACGCGACAAAAACACCACGCCACCCACCAGTGTTGGAATTTCGACCATTCATGAAAAATCATACAATAGTTACGGGTGCTTTCTCCCGGCGTTTACAGAATGGAGACGCGCTTTGCGACCGCCCCCGTGACGCAGTTGGTAAACGTAGCAATCATCGGCGACGTTGGGACGTGAGTTCTCGGCGCAGTCAAACTAGCCGGGTCCCTTTTCTCCCGTCATGTGCCCGGTCCAAACTAACGTGGAGAAAAGAGTCATTTCATGGCTCCATGAAAATCGACTTTCTTTTCATGGTCCACCAGGCTGAATCGTTCTGGCGATTAAAACAAAACAGTAAGCACGGTAAAACGGGTCGAGAAAAAAAAAATACCCCGACAACTGTGTCCACATAGATAGATTACTTGTTCCCCAACGGTGTAGTCTAACGTTCAACAAACAGGTGGGAACGCCACAAAAGGAAAAACAGAGACCAGCGCGCTTCCGTGAGACCCACAGTTGCGGTCGACTACCATCATGGTGGTCGGTGGTAGCACAGCACTCGCCGACTCGTAAGTTCACGTACGAACAATGATCCAGGTCACGACCAAAACCAAAAAGTGTCTCACGGGAAAAGCGCGTAGCAAAAGTCTTTTCTCTTTCATTTTCTGGGGAATGTTGGCCGCCGGCTCAAACTCTCGCTCTTGGACCTGCCCACCTTTCCCCGCGCGCAAAACATGAAAAGGGAATCCCTGACAACGTCATACGGGAGAGAATCGCACGTTCCTGCTGCTCTTCCCCACCCCTCAAAAATGAAAAAATCATGAAATGATGTACAACACTCGACGCGCTGCTCTCCCAGTCGCAAAGGGCGCGTGGCTCTCCAACAGATGTACACTCTCCGACAACGCCCTTGACAAAACCTAAAACCACGGACAGCTAAAACATAACACATGGCAAACGCAACAAAAACAAACGTCGGAAAAGGGCGCGCGACTGCACATTTCCGGCGCTACGGAACCAAGACGCGTCCCCCCCCCCGCGTGCCCCCCAGCACAACCTTGTCGCCCTTCTCCTTCGACTGCCGCCCCTGGCTCCCCCCCTGTAAAGCTCGAAGCTGCCATCCCAACAATGCGAAGAGATCAGCTGCCCAAGTACACCGCGCGAACGGTTTTTATTTCACAGCCAACCCGTTCCTTCAACGTGAATGGATACCTCACGGCGCTTCGCACTGGGTGCCCCCACTGCCTGCCGGGCGAGCGAAACACCGTTCAACTCCGTGCCGACAGCAGATCAGGGGTACGAGACGGCCTAGGATACACCCAAATACGGCCAGCAAAAGAGTTTACACCCCCTGCCCATTCCCCTCACGAGGCACCTCGCTCTTGGGGGGACAGTGGGGCTTCCCTAGCGATACCAGCTGCGACAACGACATGCCGCCGCCGCCGCCGCCGCCGCCGCCGTCGCAACCGCCTACCCCTAAACACCTCGCACAGAACAACCTTCTAACCACTGCCTGCTCGTGGCAAAGCAACGGTTCCTTCCGCGCGAAACCCACCACCCTGCCTCCTACGACCGACTAATAACCTACCTACGAGAGCCCGGTCCGTCTCTAGGAGACCCCCTCCCCCCCTAAACGTGCGACGTGTGCTTTCTCTGGTCCCAGACAACGCAGAGCCAACAACCCCCCTGGACCATGGCCCCACCCCCTACACCGATCCCTGGAGTCCGTCCTGAACGCTCTGCAGGAGGCTCTTGCAGAAGCGGTCGGTGCAGCGGGTGTAGTTGATGACGTTGGTGCGCTCGATCTTCTCGAGGGGAGACTCGGACAGCTCGTGCAGGCGCTCCGTGTACTTCTCGAGGTTCTCCTGGTGGTGCTCGAACAGCTCCTTCGCCGGAGTCTTCTCCTCGATGTAGTAGCTCATCACGTACGTGTACCTGTGGCGGCAACGTTTTTTTGTGGCGTGTTTTATTCGCAAGTGGAACCGTTGAGAGAGAAAGAGAGAGAGAGAAGGCACGCAGTACGCAAGACAAGGCAACTGCTGTGTAATGAAGGCTTGCACCAGACGGGGGCAGGCCATGGCGTCGCACTCGCGCACGGTGCTGCTGCATGCCAAACACCTACAGAGGCCTCGGAGACAGGAATCCCACGGACCACTACAACGATGCCTTAACAAAACAAGAGCCAGTGGGCACCCAACATGTGAAGCTTTCGGAGTCCTTGAACAAGCCGCCAGAGGGATCGGAGCTGCAGTAGGCGGCCCATGTGCTACTACTTACTTGAGCACGCGGCGGCACTCGATAAGCTGTTCCATGGCCGTCTTCAAGAACTGAACGTCGATCCACGCGCTTCCCGCCGAGCTTTCCTGCAGCTCCACCATCCGCCGCTCTGTCGCGTCCTGCTGCTTCTCCGCGATCTGCTGCGACGAGTCGTGCGCCTGATACCTGAGGGTGAAATGGGGGTCGCGAACAAGGTGCGGTAGGGGGGGGGGGGTCATACGTGTCGCTACCATAGCGAGGTGGGTACGAAAGACCAACGTGCCCCACGATCAACGCGTCCAACGGTTTTCGTCCTCAACTTCCGAGCAACTAAAGCTTCAAAGCGCCAGTGGGGACTAGACTGTCAGAGGTTAACCAATCGGGGGGGGGTGGGGCGAGTGTGCGAGAGTTGGCATGCCGTCAGGCCCTGCAGCTGTTGGTTTCTACACGCCAGCAACAGGGAAACCACGGCATGCCACCGCCAGCAGCACAACGCCACCAAAATGAAACATGTCGGCAGCTGTCGTCGTGGCCTTCCGTCGAAGCGCCGCTAACGCAACCGGTGAGCCAAACAAGCGCGGACACGTTCATGCCTCTGGGCGACATGAATTCGGTGCGCCTTCCCACAAAAAACAAAAACAAAAAAAGGCACACCCTTTCCGCCCCGTCAACATATCTAGTAAGCCAAAAAAGAAAAAAGTAAGCGAAAATAGTAACAACAACAACAACAACAACAAGAAAAGGGGGGACGGGACAACTCACCTCTTGTAGTAGTGGAGGTACCGATCCAACTCCGCCTTGGCCTTGGCGACGTCGTTGTCCCCGTCTCCCTCCTTCGCCTCGTACTTGTTACACTTATAGTAACCTCCCGAGCTAGACCCGTGCTCGCTCCAGTCACCCATACAGATCCAGCAAAACTCCGCCTGATCCACGCCGAGGGCAAGGGAGGGATGGGTGGGGAAAAGACGAATGTACATGAGAGGACGACAGGGAGACGGGGCGCAAGTTCGGGCAAAGGAAGGCGTTTTCGACCAAAAACACAATGACCCGACAGCTGCGGACACGACAGCTGCGGCAAGAAGGAAGAAAAGGAAATACCACGGATGAGGTGCTCCCTTTGAAGCGGAGATGCACGGGGGCTCCGTGACTGCTGCTGCTGTCGGTGTGCTTTCGCCGTGGTGACCGCGACACCGTCGTACCCGGCACAAAACACGCGAAGAAAACAACAAAGCCAGCCGCTCGGACAAACAGATCCAACGAAACTCTTACAACCATACAACAACTTCCGGCCGGCCACACGCAAACGCTCAAACACACCGCGACACACCTTGCATTGTCGACACGACATGTGGTTGCACCCCTGGTTTTTCTCGATGCGCGTCTTGCACTTGGGGCACTGCTTGGTGTTGGCCAGGATCCAGTTGGCCGTCTCGCTCTCGTTCTGGCACTTCTCCTTCCACATCGCCAGCTCCTCACACGAAGCCGGGTCGTGCGCCTCCTCCCCGCAGCGGAAGCAGAACACCGACCCGCAGTTGCACCGCACGCTCCGCGGGTAGCTCAGCGGCGCCTTCACCACCATCCCGCAGTCCTTCCCGGGGCAGAACCGGAGCATCTTGTTGATGTCCACGAAGCTCGTCAGCGAGAAGGCCTGGTAGCGCTTCAGGTCCTCCGCAGACAGGAACTCGGAGAAGGTGCTCTCGCTCGCGATCTGGGGGCATTTGTGCTCCGGGCACGTCGTGTAGACGGACGTCGGACCCTCCTGCACCTGCAGGCAAGCAACGCGGTCACAGGCGTTGCGATTGCGTTTTATTACGGTGGGATATAGCGCGGGAGGGATGGCGGGAAATCCGTGTCCGAACGTGAACGATGTTTTTATCGGCAAGCCGGTTTTTTCCGACGCCACGCCGGGGACTCGAACTCACCACCTCCCACCACCAAATCATCTTGGACCCGTGGACGGACCAACAAAATTCGGGTTGCAAAAAGTGACTTCCAGTACAGCAGCGAGCCCTTACGGAGAAACAAAAGGTGTGTGTGTCGAATGAAGTCTTTGAAGTGAGTGCCACTGCCGTGCGTGGAAAGGGAGCTAGTGTTTTTTCAGCGGGTGCCCGCTTTAGGGCGGGTGAAATTGGCTGACACAGATGGAATATTCGAAGACCGTTACAAATACATTGAATAGTGCGGGTGCCCGCTATTGGGCGGGGTGAATCCGTCTGGCGCATACCCGCCTTATGGAGGGCCTACGACTGTACAATCGCACAGCCGGTCGAGGTGACACCGCAGTAGTCAGTCAGTCCAAGGGTGGGTGTGTTGAATCAAGTCTATTGTCTTTTTTTTTGCAGTTTGAGCGGAGCTTTTGCTTTTGCTTCATACCTTTGCGCCCAGGTACGCAGCCCAGCACCCTCGGCAGAAGAAGTGTTTGCACGCGAGCGCGTACGCCTCTTTGGCGGTGAACTCTTCGCAGCAGATCCGGCACTCGAGCTTCTCGCCGTCCTTGAGGGAACCGGTCTTGTGCCCGCCGGCGGCGATGCCGACCTTCTCCATCACCGACTCCGGCGACGTGTAGTACTGCAAGACGCGGGACGCGTGGCGTGCGGGGAAATAGAGAGGCATGAGGTGCGTGCAAATAAGCCGGGCGGCGTGGTCGATGCCAACCATAGGAGAACCACAGCACGGCTTAAGACGGTGGGTGTGATTCTACGAGAGCGAGAAAAGGACGCGCATCGACAGAGGAGCGGTGGCACAGCCGGGTCAGGCCCAGTTGGTGCTAGAAAAAACAAGGGAGACGATTTCAACAAAATATTAGACACATCGCGACCCCTGAACGCGCCGTCGCCGATATTCGGACGCCGAAGAGTAGTGAGGAGGAGAGACGAACACCAAGCATGTTTGCGACAAAGCTTGGCTGTATCCCTGCGCGGCAACGCCTGCCAGTTTGTAACGAGAGTGGATTATACAGACAAAAAGCTCGCCCAGGGTTGTCTCCAAAACAGCAGTGCTGTCGTGTTGGATATTGTCTCCCCGCTAAAAACCTAGTCTGACGTTCATCGAATACCTCCTGTTCCCCACGACTGAACACGAAGAACAAATACCTTGGCTGCCAAGAGGCCATCCACAAAGAAGGCAAAACCCAAAATCAAAGCAGCGTTAAGACCTGGACAATCGTCAAGAACGCTTTTTCACAAGACACAAACGGAAAACAGCCAGTGGTAACGCTGCGTGTACTATGATACACACGTACTTGGTCGAACAAGCGCTCGCGATTCCAGGAAAAATGTCGAAGCAATGCCGTCGCAGCTTCCGCAGAAATGTTCACAGTCTCGCTGTTACCGGTCGTACCGACGCACACATGCAAAAAAGTGCGAGGGGGGCGGGGGGCGGGGGGGGGGGGGGCGGTGAAGGTCAGGGGTTACAAACCACACGAGGCAGAACGACACGAGTCAATGGAGGGGACGAGGAGGGGGTGTATACTCTCATGCTTTGCATGCCTTAGCCGCTGGACTCTGTACCACGAGGGAAGGGGGAAGGGGGAAGGGGCTTTTTACGTGCGGTGAGCTTGGTTTGCCTTGCCCTCTCGCGTCTGCGCCCAAGGTGCATACAGGGTACTACTGTAACACGGGGTACTAGTTAACCTTACCCTAAGCAAGCACAATATGCAATACTGCTGTACAGGGTTAAGCTTTTCGGAGAGGACACCCAGCAATGCCTTGAAGCAGCGCACGCCTTCTCTCCAGCCCGCGTGTTTCGAAATTGGCCAGGCATTATTTGGTAGCACTCGCTTTTGCTTACCCGAAAACGTTCAATCGTTTGCCCCCCATCCGTGCCCTTGAAACAGGAAATGTGGGCTGCTTTGCCCCTAGCAGCAACAACCTGGCTGAAAGTAACCCAAATCACAAACGACTCCCAGCGGCTGCCTTTGAAACAATGTAAACAGCCACCGCGATATTATCTGCTCTGCAACACACGTCCCCATGCCTTGTGTTGATTTTCCGGCATGGGTGGAAACCTCAACCTTCTCAAATGTTTTCGTCACGCGCGTTAGACTTATCGTTGCGGCTGATCGCCCGCCCCGCGTCATCATGGCGGTGTCACCTTGGTCTTGACCGCAAGAACCGCTCGCGAGGAAGGGCCTCAAGGTAAGGGGTAGGGGGGGGGGGGTATGCATGTAGCACACAACACGGGCCTCCCTCCGGAGAGGAGGCGCGAAACCGCCGGGTTTGCTTCCACACTGCACACGAAAAATCGTCGCTGCTTCGAATGCCCGGCACCAGTGGCAGCAGCAACCAGCAGTGGAGCGGCAATCCAACATCGGTTCCACTCACAAAGCCTACGCTGTGCGATGGACTAAGTGGTCTGTGAAAGGGCAAGCACCCGCTCTTGGATAGGGCGGCCGCCAGCAGCTTTTGACTTGAGTTTGCCGGCGATGTCTGTCGGTCAAGACTTGCGGGAAGTCGATGCACTACTGCTGCGACGCTGGCGTAGGGGGGAGGTTTTCCCGCTTCGAGGTGTAACAAAACGCGCTTTCGGTATGCCGCTTTTTAATATTCTTGGGCGACCGACGTGCCCGACGCATGGAACGAGCAATAGAACTGTTGTGTTTGAAGGAGGCCGGAAAACAAAAGGGGACGCTGGGGTAACATAGCCGTGTGGTGGTTTTCCAACATGGATAAAAACTCTTTCGCTGCTGCTGTTGTGTACCGATGCCTCTCTCCATCGGTGGCTGAGAACTCCACCGACTTCAAGCCTGCAACCACGAGAGGGGTTCCGGTGCTGCACCGTGCGTAGGGTCATCTGCGGCGGGAGCGGCAGGGGCCAACAAGCGGGGAAGGGCTCCCGGCCTTGACGTTCATCCGCAGCTATAATAGCTGTTGGACGACCGCTGCCCCGCTGTGGTTATGTCGCGGCTTGCTTCAACCAACACCCCAACGCCCGCGCTACGGCCAGTTTCGTCTCCACTGCAACAGCCGCCCAACGCAAATATGTGTTTTTTAGCACCAAGCCAAAGTCGCGATAATAATATTAACATACCGCGTCCCGCTGGGACGCGACAAAAATCAAACACCGAGAGAGCCGGCCCTGCATGAAGCAGCAGTTAAGTGTACGACACAGAGTTACCTACCTGATGTCAGAGACGACCTTGGACATGAGCACCTTGAGCTGCGCCTGGTCGATGAAGGCCACCGCGGTGTCGTCCCTGAGGGCTAGGTCCACCTCCGCCTCGGCGGCGGACGAGCCCCCCCCGCCCCGGGCGCCCTTCCCTGACCCCCCCGCCGCGCCGCCGCCGCCTCCGCTCGCGCTGCTGCCGCCTCCGGAGTCTCCACCGCCGGCCGCCATGTCATCGTCATCGATGTCATCGTCCTCGTACTCGTAGTCATACTCGTTGTCGCTCCCCTGGTCGTCCTCCATCTCTTGCTGTTGCGGGTCCGAGGCGAAGGCCGGGTCTTCGGGGGAAGGCGGCGGCGGAGGGCTGACCTTCTGGCGCTTTTGAGCCCTCGTGGTGCTTGTGTTTCCGGAAGGGGGCCGGCTAATCGAGGGGGAGGATGCTGCTGGCTGCTTGACTGCTGTTCAAGTAGAGGAGAGATTTTTTTAGGAGCAGGAGAGCCGGTTGAGGAACGAGTGAGTATCGTATCATCGTATCAGTTGAGTGACCAAAATAAACTCCACCCGGGTAGACGCGAGGAGCGCAAGACATACGGGGCCCACACCAGAAGAGCACCTGCTGTTCATGAGGCATGCGATCACTACATTCGCCTGTGGGAGGGAGGGGCGCAGGCTTCGTTCTACACAGCAGGCGAGGGCCGAAACAAACGGAGAAACCTCATTTCAATGCTGCGAGAGAAGACGAAAGAGGCGTGGCCGTGGTCACGATTGGAGAGAGTCAGAGGGCCACTAGCAGGATGGGATGCGAGATAAGAGGTCGAAGGTGCGAATCTACGCCTGGTCGCCTGGTCCTCTGTACCAGCGCGCCTCCCTGCAGCGTCTGTTGGCGTATCAACTCGGCATACTATTATTGCTGCTACTACCTGCTGCCCAGAGCACTCTGGAAGGGAGATTGAAATAAAGGTTGAATCGCCACGCGACCCGTCAGCTAGAACGGGTCAAGAGCCTGCAACACGAACGAATCGACTGCGTAATAGCACGATCCCTGTCACCTGTGGGGGGCGGTCAGCTGGCCCTCTCCGGAGAAGGGCGGGAAGTGGAGCGATTGCGTGAGCAGGAAGCGATTCGGTGCCGGCGATTCCAAGCAGCAATTTCGCGTGTCGTCAGGACGAGAGGCTCCGCAGAAGGGTCCCATTTCGATCACCCTGGTATAATATAATACTATCTGTGCAGACCCAGCATTCGCTGGTGGGTCGGGCCGTGCCTGCTTGTGGCCACATTTCCAGGGCAGGCACGTGTGCTGGACAGACGAAGGTGAGGCACTCGCGGGTGGAGGGGGAAAGAGCAAGAGCGTTGGGCGACACGGCTTTGCGGAGTTCGGAACAAGAACCGACAGCTGCCAATCATGTCGCTTTGGATGAGGAGTGGATAGGAGCAGAGAGGGTTCGTGGTTATAGGGGTTTTGGTGGTTGACGCTCAGCGTTAGCTCGGCAACCTCCCTCTACACCCAACCCCCTTACCTTTTTTTATGCCAGTGGGGAGGGTGCTGATCGATTGAACCTCTAGCGGTGCGGGTGCTCTGATGCGTCGTGAAGGCGTGTATTCGCTCGTTGTAACCTTGAAAATCTTGGTGGCGTATCTCTTTATTTTTGTGTTGTCTGAAGACAGCAGCGTGAGAGTGCACCCCTACAAGACGCACAAGACGATCGGAGAGGCGTCGCCACACAGGTTGCAATCGCCAAGCCTCGTTCATCCCAGGATTTCACGGAGGCTGTGGGATGTGTTGACGTTCTGTTGCTAAAGAAACTGCTGTTAAACGCTTACGGAGGACACGCCTTGTTTAGCACTTGTGTGGGAAATTGTGCACTTCGCTCGTCCGAAGCCATCAAGGTAGCGCACTACTGCTGCTGTAGACAGCAGCAGCCTCGCGAGGCACGCAACGCCATCATTGAATCATTGAATAATTGCTAGAAGTACTTGCGTGGTGCCTGGCGTTTACACTGCTGCTGACAGTAAGACCATTTGCTGCTGTTGCTACTTTTGTGGCTATTCCACCTCGCCCGCTCGCGCGCGCTCCCCGCCATGATTGATCGTTGGTTCATAGCAAAGGATACAAGACCGTTTCGGGTGCACGCGATGTCCCCTTTTAGACTAGTAGAGGATATTCCCCTCACAGCCGCGACGCTCACTCGCTATTCAAGCGTAACTGCTGTAGCCGTACGGAAGTGCTTTTGTAAACGCTCTGTTTCGGCAGGTAGCCGTTCTCTGTGTAGGCTACTTTGTCGAGAGCACCAACCGCGTAGATTCAGGCCAGAGTTGGACAAGTCTGCCCACGCGATGCATACACCCTGCTTTGTTGCGCCGGATGCGTATGCGGCACGAAAGCAATGCCGTTCGACGACAGCCCTCACAAGATGCCGCCAACACCCTCAAATCTCGACGTTTACACACTGACCCCGCTGCGCACACACTGCATCTTACTGCTCGTCAGCTTTCCCGTGCAAGTCGCAGCTCACGCGACCCGTTTTGTCTCGCCGCTTCTCTCTGCCTCGCTCCGTCTCCCTCTCTTTTGGCGTCGGCTTTGTTTTCGGCTGGCGGGGACATGCTTTTTTCTCACGCCGGATGAACGAATCAACCGATGTCAACTCCACACACTGCGGTTAGAAGATGGTTCGCGGGGACGGGCGCATAACCTACACCAGGCGCCATGCCTACCACACCAAGTCCAACAAGGCCAAGGCCGTGAAGACGCCCGGGGGCAAGCTTGTGGCCCACTACCTCAAGAAGTCCGCCAAGGGCGTCCACTGTGCCGACGCCAGCTGCAGCGTCGCTCTCCCGGGGGTGAGTTGTTTTCGGCGGTCACGCTGCCTCGGGTTGACACTGCCGCGTGTTTTGTCGGTGTGTCAGTGGCATCCGTGCCGGTGGAAGGTGTACATATTCATTGCAGCATTCGAGACGGAGAACAGGAAACCAGAGGCGGCTAGCTTTCGCGAGGATAAGGGTCTCATCAACGGGACGCTGTAGTGGCAGAAAAATGGGCTGCTGTTGCGGACGTTGATTTTGTTATTGGCCACCACTGGCGAGGAGTTGCGGTGCAGTTCACCACCGTTTTAGAAACGTCAACAGGGAACACGTTTCGTGGAAGTTTTCGTGTACGGGGAAGACGGTTTCCGAGTCCCGGATGTACTACAAGCGAGAGCTGAACGGCTGCGTTTGGGTGTGTCGGGGGGACAGGCAACCTTCTGCCCCGTCATATTCTCCGAAATGGCGTTGTTCTTGACGCTCCTGCAATGCGATGCGAGGATGCAACGCCCTTGTTGTTGCTGCGAGTTTTTTTTTTGCGCATGTGCTCCCATTGTGCGGCCGTGAACGAAATCTGCTCTGTTAGCGGCTCAAACAAGTACCCTTTGTTGTCGGCACATGGATACCCCATCCTCCCATCTGGCTCGGAAAAGTTGTGGCTGTGGGTCCTCTGCGTCTCCCCTCCCCGTCTTTGACCTAACGCCTCAATTCGTTGCGTCGGTGTGTAGTAGTACCAACCCCGCACAGCTGTGTCGTTGCGAATTGTCGCGCAGGCGAGCAAGGGCGTCTCGGGCGGTGCAGGTTGATGCTGGGATGTCATGTCCTCTGACAACCCCCATGGTCTTGCCTCCCTGCTTGCTCTTCCTCTGACCCTTGTGTTTCTCGCCCTCTGCTCGCCGCAGATAAAGCACATGCGCCCTAAGGAGTACAAGAACCTTAAGAAGCGCCAAAAGACCGTGTCTCGCGCGTACGGAGGGTCGCTTTGCGCGCCCTGCGTGCGGCAGCGGTGAGTGACGAAGCTTCTTTGTTGGAAGCAAAACCACTCTGTGTGTTGTGTATGTTTGTGTCTTTGTTACGTCCACGGCGCTAACCGGCTTACCAATGTGGAGAATCAGTTTTAAGTTTGTGTATGTCGATACAAGAAGGGTTTCGGTGCCGAAGTGGCGATCGTGAGACGCGTGTGGGCCTTGGTTCTCTGCAAATGGTTGGGGGCGTATAAGATGGTGCGTTTATTTTTTCTTGTCTGCGGCTGATGACAGCATTCCAGTAGCAGGGTACGCAGTTCCGATGTGTTTACCTACCCAAGGGTCACGCGGCAGTTCTCTCATTGTTGTATGAGTGGTACGGTTGCGACGGAGCAGTGTTCATCGCCGAACGCTGTGGTTCAACGCTGTTGTTCTAGGAAGATAAGTCCGTTCAAAGGTTTCCGCTGCTGTAGAACGTGCAACTTTCTCGTGGAAGAAGTGCCCACCTTGTTACTTCTTGACTCACAACATTGTCCCCAACTCCTGTGTCCGTGTTTGAGCGAAGGTTGTGTACGGGGCAAGCAAGTGCCCACCTTGTTACTTCTTGACTCACAACATTGTCCCCAACTCCTGTGTCCGTGTTTGAGCGAAGGTTGTGTACGGGGCAAGCCATCAGCTCTCGGTGATTTTGTTTTCTCTTAATTTACTGACGAGAGGAGCGTGCTTGTTACATTTTCTGTGATTGCTTGTCCACCGACCGACGTTTGGCGTCTACTACCTCACAACCTCTGGCCTTTGCGCTGCTGTTTGCTGCCCTGTTTCGTGTGGTGCTCTGGTGCAATTGTTTTCCTCTCGTCAGGGTCGTGCGCGCTTTCTTGATCGAGGAGCAAAAGATCGTGAAGAAGGTGCTTCTTGAGAAGCAGAAGAAGAAGAAGGCCTAGATATTTTCTTGGTCTGGCCGATCTTCACTTCGTACTGCTTTTCTTCGAAGGAGCGTGACTCCGCCTTGTTGATCCTCGGTTGCTGTACCTGTCGCTAGCGAACCTGCGGTTCCTTGTGGTGGAACGGGTCGTAGCCGACCAAGGTGCAGAATTGGGCGATGCCAACTTGTGACGGTGTCCGGCCGGTAGGCTAGCTCTCGAGAGTTTGCCTTACGCCGTGTGTGCCTCAAATGGAAATAAAAAAATCATAGACGTCGGAGGTTCGGCGGGACGTGCTTTTTTCCCGTTCCCTCTTTTTCTTTTTCGACGTGCGCGGTCCGTTCGTGAATCCTGTATGCGATGCTTTCACGTGTCGATGGGAACTGCCTGCAGCATGCAGCGTTCAGTATTGCTTGAGTCTGGCCGCCATCCGCTCTGTCGTCGGGATGAAACATGCGCTGTAAAGTGCGCGTGTGTGATCTGACTCCTCACCACGTGTTTCGTGGTTGATGCCGAAGGGGTGGCTACAAACCTTTCGCGGGGAAGGAGGAGCAGGAACACATCCACACGGTATTCTGTGCTTGCGTGTGCCAAAAGTGTCTGCTGTGAAAGTCTGGCTGATGCTCCCACATTGCACGCAGATGGGCTCGTCCTGAGAAGCTACTCGCTCTGTGCCCTGATGGCAAGTGGGCAAACCTCAAAGATAACACTTGCCTCGCGAGGTCAGCGAGCAGCCCCATCTACCTATCTATAGACTACGTGTACCGTTTCTTGAGAAAAAAGTCTAACAGCAGTGGTCAGGGGAGACTTGAACTCTTCTCTGACAAGGGACGTAGTGGTGCGACGTCGTTGTAGTACCGATTTCTATCGACACCGCCCGGAAAACTTCTAGCGTGACTTTCGCTGGACAACGTACAGCATGGCTACAATAGACTCCCTTGCTGGGCCAACAGCGGATTTTTTCCGTGAAGGAATCGCCTCCAAGACACTTCAAAGCAGTACAATATCACTTCGAAGTGGCTTTAGGATGCCATACCAAACAACAAAAATTAGACACAAACCGTTGTGATGGGTAACGGCGGTAGACGCCTTTCAAACGTTTGGTCGTGCGATCATGTTTTCGTGTGTTGTGGACACGAGCCAACATCAGGGAGAACATCAGGGACATGACTAGGGTACCACAGCAGTAAGTTACGCCGTGGCACCACCGAAGGGGGTACGCAATCGAGAACTGTACTCAATGGGGGGTATGAAATATGAGCATGGAGCCGATCATCGGCAGTCGGCCAGCTGCCAGCTGTCAGGTCACCAGGTTGACCGTTCCTTCTCTCCTGTGTAGGATGCCGAACTCGAGCGCGGCTAGCGTCACCGCCGTGGTATCGGCCCTAGCGGTATGCTCGTTGTCTGCGGACGCGTTCTTCACAGCGGGTCGCCTGCCGTCATCTGGCGGTAGGGTAAGCTCATCAGCAAGGCAATCAACATGCGAGTCGTCCTCGTGGGGTCGAGCATCATCGCTGAGATTTTCTAGCTCGGCAACGCAGGCAGCGGCACGAAACAGGGGCTTGACATCCGTGCAATCAGGTGCAGCGTATGGCTCCACTTCGAAGTTGCCGTGCCGTTCGTTGGCTGATGGGTGTGCTATCTACGATATGTACCGCGTGTGGGAGATGTGCATACCTTGATTCGCCTTCAATTTGGGAAGTGATGCGGCAGGTATGCTACACGACATCCCACGGCAGTGCTGTATATGCTGAGGATGGGCGGGATGAATGCCGGTTGCCAGCTGGAACGGGTATGTAGTAGTGCCTGAGAATTGACAACAGAAATGCGCGCACAGAAGGACACACACTCAGTGCCCTGTCACACGAAGAGCCAGTTTTTTTTCTTTCTTTTTTTTCGGTCACCGAAGGATCACCCCACGTTTCCACCGTTTGTGCGCTCCCACCTTACGATCTTGACTCTGTCCAGTCCGACAGCTACGATCCGGGATGTAACTGCTGCCCGGGATGTAGCTGCTCCTTCCTGATCCGTTCGCGTTCAACGCGAGATGCCGGTCTTTGTGTCTTTGTTCGTCTTGGGCCGGGATTTGTCCTAAACAGCAGTAAATGCTCGAAATGATCTTCACACAGCAGTCCTGCTGCCTTGACAACCACAGCAGAAGATCGTTCCACGTTTTGGAACACAGGGAAGCTACGCATATGGATATGCCAACTTCGGCCCAGTGCTCGTATGCATGCGCAACAGTTTAAGAGGTTCGCACATTCATCCCGCCTGCCTGCCGCGTGAGAGCGAAGGAAACGTCGTACAGCAGTATACAGTCAGTATAAGAGCAGGTTGCACGTCCGTACACCTCAACCTTCTCTAGTTGGCATGTTTGGGACAAAGTTAGAGGTAGTGTGGCGAGTGTGCTGGTATCGCAGGATACGCCACCGTTGCTGAATGGTTCCTGTTTACCTTGCGTGTCGAACTTGATCCTCGTAATGGCGATCCAAAATGGTGCAACCTATGTATAATAGTTAGGCCCTTCTCTACCGGGGTGTCTAAACAGCCCGCAGCCAAGCGCGTACGGGCTACATGATCTATTATTCTGCGGGACCACGGTGAACGCTCGAAGGTCGTCTCGTGATACAGTAGCCTTGCGGCACCTCTACATACTCCGAAGTCGGCGTTGTTTCAAGCTACCTTCGCGCAGCGTTTCTCTTAACAACTAAGAAAAATGGCACACACAACTCCGCTCTCGGGGAGTGAAGCACGGAATCATAATCATACTAAAGACCTCCTCGTCGTTCTTCATGCTCGCGCGTGGTCTCTGGCGCGGCGATGATGAAAACGTGACGAACGGCCCCATTGGCGGTAAAATCGATATCTGGCTTCCCCTCGAAACAGCAGATTGTTATGTTTCCTAATGCTGTGGCACACGAGTTGTGGATGCCTCCTCTCCCGTTCTCTTCTTCCATTCGCGTTTGCTCGCCAACCCCTGCACCGCCCGCGCTCCGTGCTCATCCTGTCCATACCAGCATCGACGACGACAACAACCTCCGAACAAGCAGCCACCCACGGTAGCGTCACCTTCCTGCCAGAGAACGACGAGCTTGCCGCGGAGGAGACCGTGGAGATCATCTACACCCCCCCCACCGGGCTGTTCGAGGGTGCGGACTCCCTTCTCTACTGCGGCGGCTTCAACGGCTGGGACGGCGAGGAGGACGGGGTGACGATGCCCATGATGCCGGCGGGGGACGAGGGGAACTTCCGAATCAGCATCAACGTGCCCAACTTTGCTAGAGTAAGTAAAGTTTTTGGAGGAGTCTAAGTCAAGCTTTTGGAGGACTGTTGACATAGAAGGGTCCTTGCTTACATACACAGGCACTGGCGCTCTGCGCGTGACGACTCGTGACGAGTTGTTGTACTTCGTGACTTCGGCGAGGTGCAGGTATCCGTTAGACCCAACCTCGTGATTTGTTTGGTCGGCGGATGCAAGTAAGGGAGATTCGGTGTAGTCTGTTCGCGCGCTTCCTGGGTGTGCCGTGCTCATCCATTTCATCCCCAACACCGGTGTGTAACCTCACATCGAACAGCAGCCTTGTGCAATGCATACACCATATATTACGTCCTGTGGTAGTAGATGGCGTCTCCCGAATCGCACGCTTTTCTCCAATGCGTCGGCGAGAATGTGTATGCATTCCTGCTGTTTCGGGTTGGGCTCTGGAAAAGAGCTTGGCTCATTAACGACTTGCCCCAAGTGCAACACTGTTGGTACAACGCTGTTGGCCTTCACAGCAGTAATCTCACTTCTCTCGAGTACCTCAGCGGACTACCATGCGGTTGTTGTGTGTGAAGAGAGAGGAATAGCGAAGGGTAACGGATTCAGCAAATTACCGGCCCTGTCATGCGCCGCCCGGCTACCACCCGCACCGCCGCGACCGCTTGCTATCGACGCGTAGTGCTGCTATTAATGCCTTACACTCTTTGTGCCCCACCTCGCTATCTGTCTATCTCGCTGTCTATCTCCTTGGGATGAGGCAGGTTCTAGACTTCGTGGTGACGGACGGCGTTAGGTACGACACCGGCCCGGAGGGTCTGTTCTACCACGCCATGGTGACCCACGTACGGGAGGCGGATAAGGCGGGGAACATCATCACCTACCGCCAGGAGGCCGACGGGACGCTCATCAAAACCGGGATGATCGAGAAGGTCGACCCGCAGGTGTGTTGTTGGTGGCGTGGTAGGGGTGACAGCATCGTTTCCTGGTGCTGCCATGACTCCTCAGGCTGCCACACATACCCACAGCAGTACCGGCACCTAACACTCAACCCAACATTTACGCATTCATTTCACCCCCGACTCCCTCCGACTCCCTCACCTTCACACGCACCCCACACCACAACCCTACCGGCACACCCCTGCCCCCCCCCCCCCCCCCCCAAACTATTC